>PVKN010003617.1:0-36409 GCA_004027915.1 Capromys pilorides
TGCCCAGGCTGGTACCGGCTTTGGACTGCATGCTGTCTAGAACATCTCAGTGGATTAGAACTGCATGGCCATCTGGTTGCCAAAACTGTTTCGAAGAGAGATCCACCTGGTTCAGATTAAGCGGTCCCCTGTTATTTGCTCTGGATCTGTGGCATCCCGGACTATTTCCATTCTCGCTTTTGGCCGAGTGGAAAGCGTGCACCATAAATCATTTCTTTTGTGTTAGCTGAAGAATTAATAAAATAAAATCAGCTTAAGCACTAAAAAAGAGAAATGAAATAAGCAGCTAAAAAGATTCTGCTCTTTTTCCATTACTCGCCCAAAGAAACCTCTGGGAGTAAATTCTGGAGCAAGCTTCACGGTTCGTACCTGGACTTCCCCACCACCTCTCACGGGCTCTACACTCACCAGAGTATTAAAGCCACGGATGAGTTTATAGCTACGAGCTAAGGGGCGGGGCCAGGGTGGCAGAGGCGGGTCACGTGGGCGTGGCCTGGTGGGTGCAGGTCCTCCTTCCACTCCCTTTCCAGTGTGGTGCGTCCAGGGCGGCTCCTGTCCACCCTGCCCTCTGCCAGGCCATCCTGCCTTGGAGCCAACAGGCTGGGCTGAAACTGTGCGCCACAATAAATCTCTCTGCCTTTAAGTGGCAGGCGTTAGGTATTCACCTCCAGAGACTCAGAAAGTGTCCAAAAGTTCTAACGTTTTGCAGAAATGACAAAGCACAGGACCCACGGGGTAAAGCCCATGCCACCGCAGCACTCACTGGCTCAGCCAGCCTGTGAGGTCCCGGATCAGCACAGGCAGCCACGCCAAGCTTCTCCCTCTCAGCTGCCAGGCCTCCCCTCGGGACTCGCGGAACTGGGTCCCCTGCACTGCCAGCTCCCTGGACCCCTTCCAGCCTCCTCCAGCTCCCAGCAGTAGGAAACCTAGAGTCTGCTCCATTCTGGTCGTTGCTGACAACTAAAACCTTTTGTCCGGGGAGACAGCCTCCCTCGCAGCCTGCTTTTGCTTTCTCCCAATCTGTTCAACTCAGTTTCCTGCCGGCAGCAGCGTTCTTTTTTCCAGCTTTAGACCAGAGAGTACCCAGGGCCTTGGGCCGGGTCCCTGGAGCTGTGCCCAGTGCCTGGCCCAGGGCTTGGCCCACTGCCCAGGAGTTGTCAAGTGTTTGGACAGGGTGTCTGTGCCTTCAGCCGCCTGCCCCACAGCCCTCTCCTTGGAACGATCGGATGGGAAGTATCCATCCTTGTCACTTTTCCAAGTATGACCCAAAAGCTGCTGCTTGGTCTTGCGGCGGATATGGGCCCGAGGAGGTTGAGCCTTGGCTCAGCGGGAGGACGGGGCTTTTATAGGCCTTTGGGGATGTCTTCTGAGTCCATCAAGGGCCATAAAACATTTTAAAGGCCTTCTGGGCCTTGGGCTGTGGATTCCCCAGGAACCGCAACCTGAAGTCGGCTTTGGATTGCAGGCTTATTCCAGAATTTCTCCATCCTAAAGATCCTGAGGCTAAAAATACCCTTCAGTGTGGGGAGCAGGGAGAGCCTGGCTAATTTTAGCCTTAAGGAGCCCATACGTGAGCAAAGCGAGGACCAGCCTTCTGGGCCCTGCGGAGCTCCCGGGAAGGCTCAGGGGAGGCCGGAAGGGGAGGAGGACGAGCGAGCGAGCTGCTGGGATGGCGGGTGGGCATGCGCATCCAGCACCGGGCAGGGCACAGCCGCAGGCCCACCGGCAAAGCCCCCAGGCTCAGAGAAGCGAGGGAGGCCAAGCCCCTGTTGTATCACAAAGTGGGTGGTCACTATGAGTGGCATGTCTGAAACTTCTAAATCCCAACAGCTTGAACGTCTCCATATCTAATTTCCGGTAGTAATTCTGAGTTGGGCTAGTATTGTTTATGAACAAAACCAAGGCTTCCTCTCCTCTCCAATAAAGCCACTTGGCCTTTGGACATAAATCCATATAATATTTAACAAATTGCTTTCTGTCCAAAATCATAAGCAAGAAAGCCAGGTTGTTGTTTTTTTTTTTTTTTTTTCCTAATTCAGGATTCTTTGTTCTCATATGTAAACAGAAAGAGATGCCCAGACTGGGTTTTAGAAGTTTACATTGCAGGATGCAGCGTTAAAAGAAAAACAAGTACTGTTTCATGTTTATGTACAATGAACTGTGGGAGAGAAGCGCTGGTGGCCCCCACCCCACCCCAAATCGCACGCTATAATTAATTGTGGGGTGTCTCATACTTTCTGCAATCAAAAGGCAGCATAAGCTTTTCAATTCACTTCAGTCCATAACTTTTTTCATGTCTACTGATTACAATAACAAGTCATAGAGTAAATCATCATGTAGATTGGTATTTATTGAATTCCCACATTCGCCATTAGCTGGAGATATGTTCCACATTCCATTTTTAAAAAGTCACTAATTTTTTTCTGGTCACAAGAGTAAACTTTGGCATTCTACCATGGATAATGATAAGCAATTGCAATCTGTAGTCTTGTGTGTAAATATTAGCTTCACTCCTAAGATCCTCCAAATGAAATAACTCCAGATTATAAACTTTTCTTTAAATACTCCTTGTGGAAATAGAAATTTCATAGCAACTTTGGGAAAGAATGACTTCTGTGTGGTATTACGCTTAAAATATTTTTTATCCAATATATAATTATTATCAGGGGTTTACTAACCCATTTAAGATTTTAGCATCTTTTCAATCTAATCTTAGCATAAAGTGCTTTTTGGCTAAACATATGAGTTCATTATAATATAAATACAGAATTTTTTCTGCAGCAGCGGCAGCGGCACTCTTGAACATGTAAAAGCATGCTACAGGTTAGCGAACAGCAACTGGCTTCAGGTGCAGTCAGAGCGACCACATGGTAAACCTGCACCAAGTCCTAATAAGTGCGTTCTCCTCACAAATAGCACTAGAGATGGGACTGGTTATTAAAAACAAGGACAAAAATAGAACTGGGACACCAGAGTATAGTAGAATACACGCTCGGAGCATAGGGTGTTCAGGTGCTCAAGATGCAGCCTTAAATGTAGATTTAATGGCCAGAAAAATCCCAAACAGCATCATAGAATCCTCTCTCTCTCTCTCTCTCTCTCTCTCTCTCTCTCTCACACACACACACACACAGTGTTCATTTTGACCCACATTTGCTGGCTTGCTTGAAATGAACATTTACCTTCCTCATTGCACACTCATTTGAAGTAAAACTGTAAAATTTTGAAACCTGGAATACCAAAAATCATTTATCTCTGAGGAATGGATTCTGCCACGACTTAACTCCATACACTATTTCTTTTCTTTTGTCATTCACTGGGTGTTAATTTTTGCAAATCTTTTCTAATGCCAATCAGTGTTCTGCTTGGAAAACTTGCCTTCACAGGCAGATGTCAAGATCAAAGATAGCCTAGCCTCTCCTTATGGAAGAAATACACACAAACACACATCACACAGAACAAGGTTGGATGGCGGGGCCTCTTGATTGACGTCCATTTGTCTCTTCCATTGGAAAATTTTTATGGGCAGCTTCCAGGATGCTTGGACAGATTCGGAAGAAGGAAAGAACTGACTAATGATGTGATTACCTATAAACCAAATACTGGTGGAGGCTGGAAAATCCGCATGGAGTTGCTCCTATGAACAGGCTAGGCAAGGGGGAGAGAAGCCAAAGGAGCCAGAAAGAGGTGTCCTGGGAGGCCAATTAATGAAAAGAAATAGCAGTCGGATGTGGAAGAAGATAAAACAGATTTAGTTTGGGAGAAGAGATCTCAGTCTAGTAAGCAGGGCCAACTCTGGCGGAATTATATTCTCTGCGATCTTTTTAGCAGTGAGATTATTTTAACCATCAATAACGAAGAGCTGTTATTTTAGAACAAAGTCAATACATTTGTTTTCCTGAGACAGACAGGGGCAGTATTGTGCTGTTCATGAACTTCATTAATATTCATTAATTTTTCAAGCAGTTTGGTTAGCTTTGGCTATTATCTGTACAGATACTTTGCCTTTACATAAAAATAATTACAAGAACTTCATTATTTAAAATGTAATTAGCACAAAATTCAGAACCTATATTTTCATTAGTGGACATTACTCAGTGGGGAGTTTATATTTTTCAGAAGAGTTTACTTTATTTCTTGGAGTAAAATTCTAATAATCATACTGGCTAAAATAAGTTAAATCTAACGGAAAATACCTCTTAAAAATGTTTCAAATTAATGTCCATTTTAAACAACGCCACAAATGACCTAATTAGTTCTGCAGAGGCATCTGGCTGTTTTCACCCATCCCAGGCTGAGCTCCCAAGCAACCCCCTGTACCCCCAGTGCTATTCACCTTCGAAAGTTACAATGTCCAGATGAGCATGGGGCTCACATCACTATAAAAAGAAATTATTTCTTCATGTTCCCTGCTACCATTCCAGAACTGGAAACTGAAACTCTGAAAGTTAGCTTTGTGCAACCTAGGAAATTGGGGAGGGAAAAGCAAACCAGCTTTATTTGTAAATATGTCCAAGCATAGGAAGCGTGCATGCAGAAGTCCTCAGCCCAGGACTCACACTTTGCACACGGGGAACAGATTAGCCACTGGGGCACATAATTCACTTGGACCTGGATGTGTCCACACACACACACACACACACACACACACGTCCTTTCTGAGTTCCAGCCACACCAGAGTACAACATGTTCAGCCACATTTTATGGATTAAAAGAATAAAAAAAAATATACAACTCAAGAGAAGAAGCTCAGATAACTCAGGGAATTTCTGTAGGCACAGCTCAGGGAGAAGTTCGGTGTGGAGTATAAGAATGGCGTGTTCCATAACTATATTTGAATTGTATTGATCTGTATTTGTCAAACGTATGCAACTTCTAGTCCAGAGAACCACATCAGGTACATGTCCTTGAGATTTTGTTTCTATTTTCTGTGCTTCTTACGGCTGTAAGGAAAACTGTCACTGTGGCATTAGTATGATATTCCAGTTGGGGGCAGTCTGCAGAACAGGAAAGTGTTTTGCCTCTTATTATGGAAGATGCAAGCCTAGAAGACTTAATTTTTCCAAACACATGGTTATAACAGCTGACCAACAAGTAGAGTAAATTGAGTTCCTGGCTCCCTAAACGAATTAAACCCGCCTCCTGCATTTCCACCATACCATAATGGGATAATGGTGTCTCTTCAGGGATATTTATTTTTATTCTGACTTCTTGAAGAGTTGGGAAGAATTTGCTGTCCCCTCAAGTGGACACATTGGCAATTCAAGGCAGCAGGTGGGGGCCTGGTGAGGAGAGCCCACCAGGGTCTCTGCCTGCTGTTTCCCCTGAGATCCCCAATTTGAACACAACCAGGGCTCCAAACAGAAGCAAAGTTAATCCCAAGGAGACACAAGTGGTCCCCAAAGGACACCTCTTCCTGCGGGCTCGGGGTCTTAGCGTGCAAGGTGGCCTTGTCCTCTACCTACTGGGCAGGATGGACCTTGCTTGGGGGAAAGTAGGAATAGAAAGGGTTAACCCCAGGAGTCCCTGATTGGGGATGGGGGGCAGGGGCGATGCAACTGGAACCTCAGGCTCCAAGGAGATGGGTAGGACAGGGAGTCCACAGGGTGTGCACACCCCAAGGTGTCATCAACATTCCCAGTGCCCAGTGAAGGCAGAGCCCGCGGTGCTCCCCATCACTTTCTCTGTGGGCTGTGGAGGTCCCCAACTCATGTTCATGTGTCACCCCAATGCCCTCAATTCCCGAAGGCCCGGAGGCAGTGAGCAAGCATGGTGTTTACAGAACGGGCCTGCAGCAAGTGCTGAGGTTCCAGCCCAGGCTGGGGTGGGGTGAGGTGACCCCATCTTAGCTGGCGCCCCTTCCACATAACCTCAGCGGCCCGCGGGCCTCTCCCACGGGGACGCGTCCTCGCCCCCCACGCGGATGTCCCGGGGGCAGACTGCGAGCTGCGAGCGCACGCGGGCGCGCACACGCACACACGCGCGTGCACGCCGCCCGCCAGCCCGCACCGCGGCGGAGACCCCCGCGGGGAGCGCACCGCCCGCGCCGCGCGTGTTGACAAACTTCGGCGGCCCCAGCCCGGGTCGGCGCGACTTCCGGGACCGGAGCCGGCGCGGCGGCGGCGGGAGGCGGCCGCGCACGGAACAGCAAATGCTATTCAGCCCGAGCGGTTTCAAGCCGCCCGCGCGGGACGCCGCCGCCGACGCGCCGAGCCGAGCCGAGCCGAGCCCTCCGCACCGGGCGGGCGGGCGGGGCGGGCGGCAGGCGGGGGCTCCGGGCTCCGCACCCGGGCTTGGGGCGCCCCTCCACGCGGCCCTCCGCGCCCCTCCGCGCGCGTCCGGGCCCGCGGCCCCGCGCCCCGCCCGCTTTGCCAGCCGCCAACTTTACTCCCCCCTTTGTTTCAAATAGGACTCTCCAAAATTTATTCTTGGGAAGACTGACAGCCGGGGTCAAGAAACAGCTGTTGAAGTTAATGTTTCTTCCTCCCACTCCGGCGATGGCTGTGCCCTGCCAAGACAAAGTGAGAGGCGCTGCCTGCCTGCCTGCCTGGTGGCTTTAAACAGACGTGCATTTAGCCACAGGAAAAAAAAAAAAAAAAAGAAGAAGAAAAAGAGGGGGGTGTTTTCCTGCTTAACATACAATCTGATCAGAAATGCAACAGCATGTGCCTCTCAACTTGTGTTGACTGCTTGCTGGAAAGATGCAGTCCGCCTTAGTTTGCAACACTTTGAGCACGGGAGAGGCACTGTACTCCGAGGTGGACACTTTTTCCACGTTTCTGGCCAAAGGGCAAACACGTCCAGCCCCTCTCCGTCTCATCCATCCCTGGCCAGCTAAGAAAGCTTGAGTGGCTGAGGAGGGAAGAGAGAGGAGTTGAGCTCCCCGGGCCTTTGCAGTTTCAGAATGAGGGTCCTCAGGCAGGGCCAGGGAGCCCTGCGGACTGACACTATACTATTTTCCTTTGGAGGGACTCGCCCGCCTGCCCGCCCGCCCCGTGGGGTGGAGGGCTGCCAGCTCAAGCTCTTGGAAGCTCTTGGTGCCGCAGTCTCTCCCCAGTTCCAGCGTCTGTCTCTCTCAGGGTCATCATCTAGGGGACATGCTCTTTCTCCGTGGAAGGGGCTAGGCACCTTCTGCCCCCCTGACTTTCAGGGCATCGTTCTGGCTGCAGAGGGGTCCAGAGCCCTGTGTGGGGAGGGTGGGTGCTTGACGACCCTGGCCTTTGCACATGGGTGCTTCTCGCCACTTTTCAGCCGACCCAGGTTGGGGGGTGATTTAGCCTCTGATAAAATCACAGGAGAGGTAGAAGGCCTGCTCTCCCCTGGGCTCCCCTTGTCCCTGCAGGGCCATGCAGTGCCCTCACCCCGTGCTGTTGCATCAGGCCTGGGATATTTTGGGAAGCTCTCAAGCTGGGTCCCACTGGCCTGAGCGCAGGCATCGGGCTGCGAACTCCAGGGCCAGGAGGCCCTCCGTCAGGAGCTCCTCACCCACTTAGGGGGCTTCCGAACACTTCCTACCCACAGGCCACCACCTTTGTTTTGCCTGCTGCCTCTGGGCCAAATGTCCCACCCACCTTCTGAAGGCTTTCCTGTTTTTCTGCCTATCTCGGTCACTTGCTGAGGGCTTTACTAGTCTTTGCTCCTATTAACTGTAAATCAACCTAGCGTCAGTGCCCCTGGGGCTTGCCAAGACTGCTGCCCACTCAGCATCTGCGCCTCAAAGGCTTCTCCACCGCTTTAACTTGGGTCACCTTTTCTCCCTCCCTGGGACTCAGTCTCCCAGGTTGGCTGGCACCACCTGGGGTAACACCCCCAAATCTGAGTCCCCCCCCTCCACCAAGCACCCTGGCTCCCAGTCCTGCTAATGCAACCCAGCAGCCCGTTGACTCCAATTCCTTCTGCTTTGCTGTTTTAGGTCCTGGGAGAGCCCAGCATTCAGCAGAGCTGGGAGGCAGAGTTCTGCCGTTCTGAGCTGGAGTCCCTACTGCCGGCTCCCGCTGCTTTTATTACAGCCTCCCTTTCTTGCCTAAGATTGACAGACATAAACCTCTAGCATAGAGGCCTCCAAGGGCACCTTAAAGGCTTCTTTGTGTAGAAACGCAGCCTGAGGGCAGAGTGGGCCCAGCTCTCAAGAGGTTCCTAGCCCACCGCAGGAGGCCATTGAGGGGCAACTTCTGGGATTTCTCCTCGGGACTCCTGCGGACCAAGCTTCCAGTCGCTAAGGAGAAGCTAGGCTGGCTGGATTTTATTTTGGAGAATGATAGTGAAGAGAAGCATGCAGGATATCTGTGGTGGCTGCCTGGGGAACCCTAGGCAGATGTCTGCTTTTGGGGCCTGCTCCTGAGCCCCCTTGCAGGGCGAGTCCGAATGCCCCCAGGTGGGCCAGGCACAGACCCCATCTGCTTCTCTTGGAGCGCATGCTGCCTGGAGTGCCTTGGGGCCACTTGGAAGTTCTGGTCAATTTATGCAGGTTAGGCAAGTTATTTGGGAAGCAGGGGTGGAAAGATACAGTGCCTTAACTTACCACGCAGCATTGTAGTCAGGTAGCATCGTTAAGGGACTGAGAGCAGAGGCTTTTTTCAGAGAGCAAGAAACCGAAGGCTCCTATGTTCCTTGAAGTACAGTGAGGCCAACAAATGTAGCAACTCATGTCTGGGTTGCTCTTCCTCCTCTGTCTTTTGAGTGTTAGCTTATACTTCTCATCAAAATAGAACAGTGAAAAGATATTGGATTATCGGATGCATAGGATTAGGCAGGGAGGTCCCCACCGACACGGAGGACCATGGAGACAGTGAGACGCACCGGTCACTCTGGACCGTCCGTAGGGCTGGGCCACGTCTGGGTCTGGGGCAGGCAAGGTGTAACCTGTGGGAGGGGATGCATTATGGGTGAGGAGGTGGCACAGTCAAGTTTAGATGTGGGTGCTCGGCCCAGGCCCCCAGGAGCTGAAGCTCTCTGGATGGAGAGTCGAGCACACAGGGCTTTCTCCGTGTCTTGGAAACTGTTCTCTCAGAGTGAAGATCTGGGAAGTGAAGGGAGCAGAAACCAGGGCAGCTATTCAGCTGGCACCCGATGGTGCAGAACCGAGCCAGAGACAAAACCCTCATGTCATCGTCTGCCCCTTCTCTCTCCTAAGTGACTCCAGGTTGAGAAGCCCCTGGTGGCTCTCGCTCCAGCTTCCCCTCAGTCACCCCATCCAGACTCCAGTTCTGGTTTTGGGCAGAGCTGCAATTGTCCTTTGTGGAATTGCATGAAATCCTGTGCTGGTTTCCTAATGTGGGAAAATGTCTACTGGGGAGGCTGAGACCACCAAACTAGTTTCACTATGACCCAGAGTGCCCTTAACTCCAGGCCCTTGGTGGTGGGCGACCAGCCCAGAGCACTCTTCCATGGTGCTCATTAAAATGTTATTTACATTTTACTGGATGGTCCCAGGCCCCCGGGGTTGGGATTTTATCTTTGCAAATAGAAAAGAATACTTTTGTGACACTGGGACTGCAAAGTTTTAACTTTTGCTATGGAGCTGCTGGTGATTTGTGAAATAAAGTCCCACTGTTTGAGCAAAAGCTCTTCCTCCCTTTTCAGCTTACAGAAATGGCTGGGTGGGGGAGGACACAAATGCAAAGATCGTGGTCACAAAATGAAAGGACACCACGACATGTATTTCAGCTTTCACCTTTCTCTGACAAGTGGGTCTAACACTGGACAAAAGTCCACAAGCAGCATGTCCTGTCCTGTGCCTGGTCCTGAACCTACAGTGCCATTTCCTCAGTGTCCCTGGAGTGAGTCCAGCTGAGTCCTGGACCATCAGTTGCAGTCCCTTTCAGACCACAAACCGTCTGTGTGCTGACCTCAGTGAGTCCAATTAAATTACTCAGCTAATGATGTGTTTTGGGCATCGTTGATGCTTCCTAAAGAATAACCTGCTTTATCTAATTCAAGACAACAAACCTACACAAATGGCTTAGCTTCTCTAGGTCTGGAAATTAAGTTTCCTTGAGTTTCTCAGACAGCAAAGACTCTTTGGAGTCTATAAACCCAACCATATGACACTACTACCTTTCCAAAACAACCATTAAGGACTATAGCTCAGACCAGTTAGGACAGTAATTTTTTTTTTTTTTTTTTTTTTTTTTGCAATGACCTTAAGAAAGCCCAATGCAGAGCAGAGGCCTTCTCTCAGATGGCAGCAGGCCAGCCCCCTGTGACCTCTGGAGATGCTTGACGTCTAGCCATATGTCATCGCAATCAGAGCCTGTATCGGGTGTTCTCGTCCAAGTGACACTGACTACCAGGAAGGGGCCTGAGCAGAATAATAAGTAACGGAATTCGTAGTGCTTCCCTTAGACCCAAACATGCCTCTTTATGCTCCTAGCAAGACGATGCAGGCAACCGTACCAGAGATGGCATCCACTGGCTGCCCACCCATAGCCTGATGACATCTGCTTGGAGGGCCACTGAAGGCTGCGGGGGGTTGCGTGATTCTGAGATCACTGGATTTGCTGGAGGGAACACTCTGCTGGAAACAGTAAGTCCCGCTCAGCTGCAGGATGGTGGCAAGGTCAACTGCAGAGAATTTTTTAAAAGAAAAATTTAGGAGAAAGCAGCCACTTTCCTGAACCAAGAGAGCTTTTGTTGCCAGCAAGCAATCACAGACCCAAGGGCCTTGCTCCCCGCCAAATCAGAGGAATACAGCACAGGCTTTGCTGCGTTGCCAGCCACTGCATGAAAGCAGACAGTGCCTGCCTTCTCTGTTCAAAGACGCGAGCCAGACTTCAGTAAGTATCTGTACACACAAATTCTTAAGTATATCCAAAGGCCGGCAACACCACGCATCTGACTGTAGTCTAAATATAAATATAATCATGCAATTATCTAAATATAATCATGCAAATTAATGAATGCCATCACTCTTGGTGCTAGCAGTTGACTTGTCTTCCTCAGGGCTGTTCTTGGCTATGCGATGGTGTTCCTTTGGGCAGGGTTTACGTATCTTTGACAATCACAACCAGAAGCTCTTGCCTGAGTGTGAAGACCAGGGGGCGGGCTGGCCTCACTCCGATCCGGTGATTCGTTCTCAGAAAAATCACATTTGGGGTTCCAGTTCTTGTCTCAGCAAATCTGCAAATTATTACTTTCGTAGACTTTTGGGGCTGCCTATCAATGGTTGCGATGTCCAAAGCTAAGTTCTCACATTCTCCAAGGTAAAGAAGAGAAGGGAATTCATAACTCATTATCCATGAGTTGTTTTCCTATAGCTTAGAATGCTGAAAACATTTTTTAAAACTTTTCAAGGCATTGACTCCCAAGCATTTTCCACAAAAAGGAGTATTTTTGCATTTCTTATACTGCCCCAGGAGTGGATCTAAGAAATTGTTTTTTTTCACTCTATTAGGGAAGTGATTTAAATAATTTGTTTTGTATTTCATGATGACCGCAGTAGTGAACTCAAACACTTTTAAAAATGGAAATTAATTCTTCCATATTGCTTTGTAAACAAATACACGTAAGAAATTATGCCCGAAGATCAAATGATTTTTGTCCTGTTGAAAAATGTACCCTGCTTTTTAAAAAATGTTAAAGTCTTCTAGGAGAGGTCATGAATCCAAGTGAAACTATGGTAGTACTTTGCCTGTACATCAAACATTCCTAAACAATAAGTTGGTACCCATCAGAGGCATGATAGGCACACAGCATTATCATGACAGGTTGTATTTCCTGGCATATATTAAATGCTTTTGTCATAGGTATTGAATGTGCCATCCAACATGTGTCCATAACTGAAAGATTTACAACAGCAACTTCCACAGTGTAATGTGTTTCAGATGGAATACAAAAGCCAGCTGCACCCCTGACTGTTCAGTGGTGAACAGAGCAAGTGTTACTCCATCCCCGTGGCTCCACTCCTCCTTGGCACAATTATTTCCAGGAGTGGGAGAAAGGCCATCTCTGCGGCTATTGTGGCAACCTCTTATCCAGGAAGACTAGCGATTTCATGGGTGAGACATGGCTTGCCAAGAGGTATCGCCTTGGTCCATATTCCGTTCACAGCTGGTCTTCTCTTTCCTCCTGGGTTAAACAGCTCGGTCAGTCCATGCACTGACTAGTACCAGGCACACCATCTCTCCCTGAGTACCAGGCAAGCCTCAGCCGTCATTTGCAATTAGGAGGAGTGGCTCATGGGAACGGGGAGTGCAGAATGTGGAGGCGAGGTCCTGGTTGAATCTCAGGATGGGCAGAGATCATTGCATTATCTGCCCAGGACTCTCACCTTTGCTTCATGAGCATCCTCATCAAAAGCTCGCCTTGAACTCATAAAATCCAGGTGGATTCCTCACTGAATTTCCCTTCCCACAGAGATGGAGAGCCGCGTTTTCCTCTAGAGGGCATGTCTTGTGTGCAGCGCTGGTGCCCGCAGAGCCCTGGGTGGAGGCCCACAGCCGGCACACCACTCTCCCCGTGCACACCTACACCGTGCTCCTGGGCCGTGCTACCTGAAGTCTGGGTGCCCTCCCTGGCTGAGGTAAGGACTTTCTTATCTCAGTTACAGTGCCCAATGTTTAGAGGCAAGACTGTGGGATTCCAATCAACATTTGCACTGAGTGCAACTTAGTACCTTGACAATAATAGATTTCCTGAAAATATGGCTTGATTATTTTAAAAATGAACTTGAGGATGTCCAGAACAATAAATACAGCTTCCAGCTGAGGGATTTTTTTATGTTTGTTTTTTTGAGCCAGAGTCTCACTATGTAGTTCAGGCTGAACTTGAACTTATTTTGTAGCCCAGGTTGGCACCAAACTCATGCCAGGAGCAATCCTCCTGCCTCAGCCTTCTGAGCGCTGAGACACCAAGCTTGTGCCACTACACTTGGTGAAATCTTCTTACTCTGCTTCAAAATGGGCTAATGAAGACACCATCTAGTGACAGCCTATTTTCCTTTCTGTCTTTCTTCTTTCTGTTCTACTTTGACCCTCTCTCAGATATACTGGTGAACAATATTTTCATTGCCTCTTATCATATTTAAGAATACAAAGGGCAGGCCTGATAGCTCAGCAGATTAAAGTGCCTGCTTAGGCAGACATAGGGGCCAGGAATTTGATTCCCAGCCTGCCTGCCATGCCGGTCCTGCCCCGGGAGGTTCACTGAGAAAGCTACTGAGATGGGTGTGGTGGCACATGCCTGTAATCCCAGAACTTGGGAGACTGAAAAATAGGAGATTACTACCAGTCCAATCTACATAGTGTGACCCTGTGACCTTGTACTAAATACCAAAAAGAAAAAAAAAAGATACAGAACATGTTTATTAAAAAATAGGGCTACCAGTCTTGGGAGATAGCTCAGTGGCATAGTGCCTACCTCGTAAGTATAAGGTCCTGAGTTCAATCCCTGGTACCACGAAAAAGAAAAAAAAAAAAAAATAGGGCTAACAAGCTAAGTTTTCCTCACCCTCAGACACATCAGAAGTGACTGTGAATAGTGTGGAGCGTCTTCCTCTTCTTTATTGTTTTCCTTATTTTTATTTTTGTGCCTATGCTAATCTTTATTATACTTTCACAGAAGCATGGTTGCACTATGTATTTGAAACTTGCTTCTTTTTCCCATCATAAAGGGCTGTGGATGTTTTCTCTCGTCAGTACACACCTCGTTCCTTTGCAATGCTGTGTGGTACTAGACAGTCTTGTTGCCCAACTATTCTAAGTTGTGTAGGAAAGCAGAAATGGGTCACATCAGGAAAATGTTTACTAATGAACTGACCACTTAAATGTTTGGGCTTTTTTGGGGGGCACTAGGGTTCAAACTCACAACCTTGCACTTGTCAGGCAGGCACTTGTGACATGGAGCTATCTCCCCGGTCCCACTCAGTATATTAGACCCCACTGAAATACCAGCTTCTCTCCCGGCTCAGCCAGCCAAGTTCGCCGATTGTAGATGTTATAAACACCCCACACTGCAGTGTAAATGCAGCACACTTCCATTGCATGGTCACATTGCTAATCTTGCAGCAGATGCAGGATTGTCTGTAGTCACTGCAAGTGGAGTGCTCCGGTGCATGGGTGCGGAGCAGGGCGGGGCCGCTAGCGAGTAGGATGAGAAAACAACAGGATGATGGCAAGCTGGGCCTTGAACAAGAGAGCTGAATGGATATCAGAGGGTTAAGAGAGGTTCCTGGGAGAGCTGATGAGGCCTCCCTGACACTCTTGACACCCCAATGACCTGACTCCCTCTGCTGTAAAAGTCAGTGTGAATGGAAGGGTATCAACGTTTGCCACCCAGTAGTTTCATTAGAGAAATTGTCCCCTCCACCAGAACCATGCTCGATTTATTCTTTGTTCATTCTAGAAATTAGAGTATTGTTGACATAAAAGTACACATTATATGTATGTATTTATTTTTCAGGACAGAAAATGTTTTTAATAATGAAAATTTTCAATAGACTTTAGCTCTTTGTTTTATTATTTTACATGTTATATTTATATGGCACGTATATCTTCTGAAACAAATCATGTTTGAAAATAAACAAGATAGGGGCTGGGGAGATAGCTCAGTAGAATAAGCACTTGCCTGGCAAGTGTAAGGGCCTGAGTTCAATCCCTGGTTCCACAAAAAAAAAAAAAAAAAGAAAGAAAGAAAGAAAAGAAGCAAGATAAACTTTACCTATGTTTTTTCAAAACAGACTCGCTGGGCCTGTTTGGTCTTTGGTCTTTCCTCTGCAAGCCTGGTCCCTATTTATTACATTTGCAGCTTTCAGTGGCTACATTATGGCAGGTAGCAGGCACTGAGAACAAGGGACCTCGCAGACTAATCAGATTCTTGTCTGTCTCCAGGAGGCCTTTGGAAGCAGGGAGCCATGATGCAGACTTGAGAGCTCCTGGGTGCGTGGCCAGCGCAGGGGAGGCCTGATGCCCAAAGAGGGAACCCAGCCTCACTTTCTCTGGCACTAGGCTGGCACGGGGATGTTTGCGCCTAATGTAATTGGAAAAAAATGCAACTTCACTTTGTCCAAGCTGGTGAAGCAAGTTCTGCCAGTTATATGTGGGTATCTCAGGATGTAATTTTAGCAATTACCTTCTTACTCGTTTTTTCTCCAATTTTTTTGCTACTACCAGTTATGGGCAATGTACAGCCATGGACAAACACATCTTAGTGCACTCGTACAAGTTTGCAAGAAAAATCTCAAGTGAATTGTGTAACAAACACGGCAGGTATTAGCAATGGCTGTATTGTTTAATACCACTTATGGATCCAAGAATGTTTTTCTCCACACCAACCTTTTCCAATAAGACTGTGATCATTTTTTACTGCCACAGTTGTTTTTTCTCCTTGTTTAGACTAAATAACTGGAACTCCGAAGTGAAGAAGGATTGGCTTATTGAGCTCCCAGTGTGTTGAGGTTTCAGTTCATACTCAGCTGGCTGCAAGGCAGGGTGGTGCAGCAGAGGGTCATCGCAGAGCCGAAACAGACCATGGCAGGGCAGGGCAGGTGGAAGGCAGCAAGCAGCAGCAGCAGCAGTAACCGCACCTTCCCCTCTTTATATTATATGCAGGCTGTGAGCCTATGGATTGGTGCCACCCACACCTAGGATGGGGCTTCTGTTATCCACACCAAGCACTTGCTAAACCAATTAATGTTCTGATTTATCCAGTCTTAATCCCAACATCATACCCTTAATTCACATTCACACACCCTCATCCAGCTCTGTCACTCCCCAGCCAGCAGCACATGAGGCTCTGGGGGACATAGACACAGTCAATAGCATTTTCCAAGCTGAATCTTACTCATGAGCAAAAATTATATGGCTGTCTCCATGGTAGTTTGAATTTTAAATCATAAATTCGTGATCAATATAATAAATTTTGCTCACTTCCTGTTTAGACACTTTAAACACTGAAAAATCTGCTCGTTGGCTGTAGGGGGAATTCTTGCTTCCTGGCAAGAGGCAGGGGTTCAAAACTGAGTTCAGCGTGCATCCTCCTACTTAAAAATCCTTTCCTGAAAGTAGTTGTTTCTTGCAGAAGAAGTGTTTATAGTCAGAGGTGGAGGAGAAAGATGATTGTTTTTCCAAATTCATGACTTGAATACCAGGAATCTTTACAGATTCAGAAGGGCAATGCACTCAGGACTCGATGTCACACACAGCCACATTCTTGCTGTCAGGCTTGTGGCCACCGAGTTTATCACTGTTCTGACTGCAACATTATTTTCTGTATTGAGGACTTGAAAGAAGAAAAAATCACTAGAATACACATTTGTCACAGCCTGTCAAATGGAACACATCAATAGTGTGCTTTTTACTATGCTTAAATTTTACATTAAAAACCCATAAGTTGCTCAAAAAATTAGACGTAGAATTGGTGTAAGATGTGCTCGAGGGCAATGTGTTATGGCTGTGAAAGCTGGCATCGAGCTGGACTCTGGCACCTACACTCACGCGAGTTATTCACAACAGCTGAAAGGTAAGAGAGACCTAAACCCGCCCTAAAGACACATAGTGTGCTGAGGGAAAAACCCAAGGATCTAGTGGATGAATGAATAATCAAGATATGGACCATGCAGTGGACTATCACTTACTCTTAACAAAGGGAGGGAATCTGGACACAAGTTACAATAGACATGAACCTTGATTTATGCTAAGGAAATGAGCCGATTCGCAGTTCAACTATTGTATAACTCTCCTTCTATGAAGTGCCTAAAATCTTCAAACTCACAGAGACAGAAAATAGGATGGTGGCTGCCAGAGGCCTCAGGCAGTTAACGTTTAATTGGTCTAAAGTTTCCTCCTATGGCAAGAATGAGCATGCTCTGGAGATGGATGATGGTGGTAGGTACACAACAGTGGGAATGTACTGACTGCCACAGGACTCTACACCTAAGAAGTAAATGCTAGTGAATGCAGAACCTCATGCGTGCTAGAAAAGTGACATACCACTGAGCTAGAGCCCAGCCCAATAATTGGGAAAAAAAATAGTGAACTCTAGTGGCGTGGGTGCTGAAGTGCGCAGACGTGAAATAGACTGATAGCTGCAATCTACTCTGAAATGTATGCAAAAAGCAAGGGTGACACTAGAGACGTGGCTCAGTGGCAGAGCGCTGGCCCAGCGTGCCTGAGCCCTGGGCACCATCTCCAGCAAAAGGAAGAAGGGAAAGGTAGGGGAGGGGAAGGGGGAAGAGGGGAGGGAAGAGGAGAGGAGAGCACAGCAAATGGCGGGGGAGGAGAAGGGAGGGGAGGGGAGGATTGACTCAGGAGGAATGAATGGATATGTTGCCAAACAAATGCAGCAGATGTTCTCTGTAGAATCTGCATAGCCATTCTTTCAATTTTTCCACGTATTGAAAGTTTTCTTGATAAAATATTGTGAATAAATGACCAGTACTAAATAAATCCCTGGCAAGTAAAAGAATTTTCTTAGTACAAATTCATATTTTGCTCCTGCTAATTACATCATTCTGTCATAGACAGATCTTCAAGCAGAATTAAGACTTGTTTCTATTTGTTTTTAATGTTTTTAATAATGCCAGACAGGAACATTTACTGGACAAGTACTGGACAGATATTGATTCACAGCTGACTGCATGATATTAAAAGTGATCAGTAGCTCTCTATACATCAAAGGCAAGGCTCGTGCTGCAGCCTTTCCTTCCATTTGTAGGATTTCTGCCTTGTGAAGGGAACTCATCGCAGACCTCTCTGTGGAGCGGGAAGGGTGAGGCAGACAGACCAGCTGCAGTGATGAGCAATTTAAGAGCATTTGCGAGATAGAGGTCTTCCCGATAAATCTTAGCTCATTGGAAAAGTATAGTGGATTATAAATAGCAGTTCGTTTTCTCTCACAGAAACATTTTAGAGTGCTCCATAGTCCTTTTCTTTGGTTCATTAAAAAGTAAAGAGAGACAGCAGCCTCTGATCTGGGGTCTCTCTGTGGTGGACATGCCTAGGTAGCCTCTTTCCCCATTATAGATGCATGGTGATCACCCTGTCCTGACAGCATTCCTACTGCATCTGGGTGAAGACCCTGAGTTGCAGAGGGCAAATTCAGTGTGTAAGGCAGGATATGAACTTCAAAGGGTGACACAGAGTTCCAGGGGGGGTGGGGTTGGAGCCTCTTGGGGACCCCTGATCCCAACAGGAGGAACCCACGACTCAGGGCACACCAACAGTATAAGACAGCTAGAGAAGTCAGGAATTTTTCTTGTTTTTGTGTTATTATTTTTTGTCTTGTGGGTTTTTTCTTTCAGTTCTCAATTGACATAAAATAACTATACATATGTGTGGGGTGTACTTTTTTATGTATTTAGTACACGGTCTACAGGGTCTCACTACACGGATCGGACTCGTAGCGATCCTCCTGTTTTTAGCCTCCCAGGTGCTGAGATTACAGGCATGCACCACCATGCCCAGTCTCATTCACCATCTCAGCGTGCCTGGAGGCAGTGCCAGCATGGCCTGGGGATGGAACCCTGGTAGGTCCCTGTGTTTGCCTAAGTAAGCGCTTTAATCTGCTGAGCTATCTGGCCAGCTCTCTGTTTTTAAGACGAGGTCTCACTGCGTAGTTCCGGCAGGCCTTGCCTTTACAGGGACCCTCCTGCCCCAGCCTTCTGAGTGGTAGCATGACAGTTGTGCCCCACACATGGTGAGGTACACCGTGGACTAAGCTGTGTTGCTTCTGCATGTGCATGCATTACATAGTGGCCGCAGCAGGGTTATTAGCATACAGGTTAAGCATTTGTCATTTCTTAATGAAAAGAATACTCACAATCCTTCTCTCTAGCTTTTTGAAATATGCAAATATGTCCAATTTTTGAAAACAAAAGTTTATCTGTGTTTTTATGAAAATCTTTTATGGAACTCTTCCACACTTCCAAATGCATCTCAAAAGCACAGAATGGGGCCGACAACACAGCTTTCTGGTTGTGCCAGGGTCATGGTCCCATGGGCCATGAGATGCCTGGCATGGGTGGGCACCGCCCCTGGCTGAGCCCCCAGAACTCAGACCCCGCCTTTCCTCAGCTTCCCTGTCCTTAGGCCTCACTTTTATTGCCGCAGTTTTACCCTTCTCACTGAGAAAATGGAGTTGTTCAGAACTTTATCACCTTTAGTAGAAACACTTTTGCTCGCTAGGATGATTGCTTATGTCTTAAATGTGTCTTAGAAGTCAGCTCGGGCTGGGCTGCAGCTCCATGACACAGCGCTTGTTGAGCACGCAGGCCCCGGTTCACGTCCCCGCAACCAAAGAAACACACAAAGCACAAAGTAGCGCTTTGTTTTCTAAAACTTTCCCATCCTCCCTAAGAGGTGAAAAATGACAAAATAGGAACTTGCAGAGCCTTTGGGGTGCTTACACGTGGTGACCCCGGCATCATCCAACGTTTGGTGATCCCAAACTTGTTTCTCAGTTTGGACCCCGGGCCGTGTTTCTGCAGAACCACAGTTCACAGGCTGCACTCTCAGCCCCGCACCATGGATGAGGACCGGCTCCAGGTCACACAGCTCCACTGGCTGCGGCGCTGCGTGTGTGGGGTGCGCCGGGCAGGCTCAGACTCTGCTGCAGCTCTCTCACCACAGTGCCCAGGGCTCAGGGGTTCTCCTGGGGTGGGGCCTCAGCATGCAATCGTAGCTACCCTGGGCTACAGGGCCACAGCAGCGCACTCCCGAGACTGTCCCTGCAGCCTCTGGCCCAGTGGCCCTTTTCTAATGACCCCCGCTGTCATCTGGTAAAGTGTCTAAGGGAGGCATGCATCTATTCTCAGTGTGAAATAGGCAAGCACTGCAGCCATCCACAGCAGGAAGAGGGGTTCCACTGCCCGCCGCTCTCCTCCCCGCTACGGGCCGTAGCTGTTGTGCTGATTTCCTTCAGACTTCTCAGTGTGTCTGCTGCATTTGTGTACACACCTAGCATGTGAGTGGCTCTATGCTTCTTGTGACTGTGACTCTGGCACTGTGTCTCATCACCCCCCTGGCCACTTCCAGCTTCTGGGCCACATGGGGGGACCTGGGAGGAATGCACATGGCTGCACCTATACAAGCCACCCCAAAATGTGCCTGTACTGCATCACAGACATTTATTGTCTGACTCAGTCTCTGAAGATCGGGGACTCCAGAGCAACTGAATAGGATCGGAGTCTTTCCCAAGAGGATGCTAACCCTATCCACCAAGGCTGCCCTGGACTTGAAGGGTTAACAGGGCTGGAGGATTCCCACTGCCCCACTTGCAGCTCTGCTGGAAGGTCCAGTTCCTCCTGGGCTGTCTGGGGCAGGTGGCTATGGGTCTTGCCCTGAGGCCCTCAGTAGACAGCGGCCCAAGGGAGCTGTGTGCGCCCCAGCAGGGAGGAAGCAGCAGCAGCACCTGTTGGGACTTGGCTTTGAAAGCCAACAGCCAGCCCTCCTGCCAAATTTCAGTCACCAGAAACAAGCCACTGCCAACCCACGGCCGTGACCCACCTCTGAGGAGACCACGGCAAGACGATCTCTAGAAGTTGGAGGCCAGCCTGGGCTCCATAGTGGGTTTCAGTTCAGCCTGAACTACACAGAGAGATCTGTCTCAAAAAATAAAGCAAAATCTGAAATGAGTCCTCGCATCCAGCCCACAGGCCCAGGGACAAGGGACAAAGCTTCTTCCAGGCAGTACCTTTGGAAGAGAACAGTGACAAAGGACGTACAGGTGTATTTTCAAATCACACAAAGGCCATTTTCATAAAGGAAGCAAAGTGAGGTGTGTCAGGGTATAAGATAAGGATGGAATTGTCTGAGAAATGAGGCAAGCTGTTGGGGTAGCCAGACAGGAAGAGGCAGAGAGACACAGCTCACCCCGACATCACTTGGGGAAACGTAACACTCTGCGCCCCGAACCCCACCACAGAGCAGTCCATGGAGCACTTCCAGAGTACCAATGCTGTTCAACAACTTGCCCTGTGATTCCCATGAGCAGTGGGGCTGTGACCACGTGACAGTGAAGTACTCTAGTCCCCACTGTCAGGGAGGGAGCTGAGGGTTTTGGGCAACACACTATGATTTTCTGAGTCTGATCTGTACAGTGGGGTTAGGAGTGCAGGTTCCTGATAGGGCTGGTGTGAGGGTGGCCTGTTCGTGCCCAAGGGAACTGCCTTTGGCACTACAAGTGGCGGGTAGAGGCTACCGCTGTGGCTGATGACAGCATCCGAGGGCTCTCCGTAGTGTGCCTGGACTGTGTGGGTCACTGGGAATTGGCAAATGGACCAAACGCACCTTGGTTCTTTTAGTTCCCTTCCCAGCCTCTGCTGTCCTTGTTCCCCTTGATCTCTCTCCCTATTTCCCATCATCTGTCTCTTATTTTGCTCTTGGGTCCCTCATAGGGAAGAAGTTACGCAATAGCAAAGCTTCTCTGTCTGATCTATTCCTCTCAACACGATGGTCTCAAGGAGTGTCCGCTTTCCTGCAAAGGACCTAGGCTTGTCCCAAGGAGCTAGATGCCCACCGTGGCCTTTCCTTTCTTCCTGTTGATCCCTTCCCTGCTGCAGCCTGGTGAGTAGCGTGGCTTCCGGCCTCCTTGGTCTCCATTTTCCCTGGAGCAAAGGGCACCCTGTGCTCCCCGAACCCAAGCTCTCCCTGGAAGCCTGCTGGTAGCTGGCTGGCTGCCCTTCTCCAGCCCAGGGGGTTGCCGTGCTTGAGGCCCTCTCTCAGGGGTTGCAGGAGAGGGAAGAGCCTGCGTATCCTTCAAAGATCTTTCCTGATCTCAGTCTAGGACATCTCCTGCCATCGCCACGGTCCCTGCACGACCTGCGGCAGTGTACAAGCCTTCTGCGTTAGCTCTTCTTCAGACCTTTAGAGGCAAGGATGGGTAGAGGCATGGAAGGAGAGAAGGGAAGAGGAAAAAGAAAAAAGAGATATCCCGTGCAGGCACCAGGCACCCCCTTCACCCAGAGTCGCGTACTCCTTCAGTGGAAAATGTTTTCTGCTTCTGGAACTCCCTCCCCGCCGCCGCCTCCAAGGGACCCCTAAGACACCTCTCCCCAAAACCACCATTTTCCTTGAAAAATAGCATAAGCGTTCGCTCTCCTGCTTTTATGGCAGAAGTTAATGCATCAGCACTATTACAGGGAATTCCAGCGGGCACTGCTGAGGCAGGTACCGAAATGAGCTGTGGGTGGGAGCCTCGAGAAAAATGTGCCCCGCACACCCAGCGGCACTGTGCTGGAGGAGGTGGATTTTGTTCTTTCAAGCTTTTAGGAGATGGATGGAAAAAAGAGACATAATTGAATAAAATAATAAATTATAAAAACGTTATTGACCACACTTTCACATGAATTTTTTTCCCTGTTGTCTGACATTAAATAAATAGTGATTTGAGCAGGTTGCATGTCAATTTTGACTTAAGGGGGTTGGCTTTATTTTGCGCTCTCTCTCTCTCTCTCTCTCTCCATATATATATATATATATATATATATATATATATATATATATATATGGCTCAGCCTGTCCTGGGGGCAGGGCTGGTGCAGCATGTGGTGCTGGGAATCGAACCATGGCCCCTGCGGTTGCCTAAGCTTGCCTAAGCAGGTGCTTTAGACTGCCGAGCCATCTCACCGGCCCTTGTTTGAGCTTTAACACCCCAATTTTTTTCAAGCTTATGATTGAATCTGAGAAGTTAAATCTCTTTTTAACAAACTATATTAAGCAGAAACGTGCTTTAAGGCTGTGCTTCTGATTAAACATGATTTATTGTAAATGTAGATGACAAAAGAGGACGGGCTTTTAATAGTTGAACCTCTGGCAATATGGCACCCAACTTCTGTGGCACTGGGCTGTTTTCAAGCACAGACACAGATACCCTGGCTAAACTTGTGGCTGCTGAGGTCCTGTCTGTGGACACAGGCAGGGTGGGCACCTTGATGCCAGCAAGAGACCCTGATTTCTGAACGTTGAGTTCTCCTGGCCAAGTTTGTTCGTCACAGCCAATGCAGGGCATCCTGGATTCTAAACCTTAGAAGCTCAAAATCGAAGGAAAAATTATCCTAGAAAGATGTGGTCTTGAGGTTTAGGATCAGAATCGCTGCACCTCACACACAGGGCTGACTTGATGGACCTGGTTAAATGACTCCCACGTGTGCTCTGGGACTTTCCTCGGCCACTCTCCATGGAAGACTGTCGCAGCCAGCAGAGAGTAGACCTGAACTCAACGCTTCCTCCTCCGTGAGCCCCGCCTGGAGCCAGCGGGGGGCTCAGGGGCACCACAGACCCCCACGGCAGGAGAGCTCAGAGTGTGAAAGCAGAAGAAACATGGCACCGAGACGCAGCAGCCAGATCCAAGAGACTAAAATAAGCTCCCGGAGCCTGCCTGGTCTCTAAACGCTGAATACATTTCAGTGCTATTTTGACAAGAGAGCATGGCAGCTTTTTAAGAATTTAATTTTTAAAACTCCAGTATATCTCGCGTCCGTGCCGCTTCCCAGGGAGGCCACAGGGAAGCGAGTCCAGCGATTGTTCTGTCCCGGTGACCTGTGCGTTCTGTAGCTCGTGCTCAGCTCCAGCCACCAGTGTTTGATGCGCACGGGCGGCGGCCATCTGCGGCGCGCCAGGCCTCCTTGCACGCAGACGCGCTGGAGGTCGTTTGTGCCCGGCGTATCTGCGATCCGAATTCCATTTATAAGCTTTTTACATCTCCTTGTCAGCGCGGTTCCCTATAGCAACACCGAAAATGGCCAGAAACGAACAGATTTATCGGAGCCGAGCGAGGCTGGGTGGTACGTTTCAATGATTGTATATTGGATTTTGATCCTACGTTTTAAATTTGGCCCATAAAAATAGTGACAATGTCATAAAATGGAAGTCACTTGCTTTGATCACCTTCCAGTTATTGTAAGTCACCGAGTGAACACTTAGGGTCTGTGACTTTTATTAGAAAATGGGTCTCACGCAAGAGACGTTTACTTTAAATATAAAATTGGTTGTCCATGCCAGGAAATAAGGGTTAATTTTTTTTCAAGCCTGCAGAATATGCCTCTCCTCTTTCTTGCATATGTAATGGAACAGTTGCCAATGTATAAAATTAAATTTTGAAATTGTAGATTATATTTAAACCGTACCCTTCCAACCTTTTCATATCTTTCTAAAGTAAACTTTTGATAATACTACCGGCATGGGGGACCAAATAAATGACTTTACATAAGCTTAGAATGCCCAGATATTTGCAGGACAAAACCAAAAGACACTGAGGTTCATTTTCCTTTTTTTTTTTTTTTGGTGGTCTCATTGTACTGATGTCTCAATTAATGTCTCTCCTTTGTCTTAAGATGTACAGTCTCAAGAGGAATAGAACTTTTATAAGAGAATTTCCTGTCTTATTTCTTTTCTTCCTCACTCACTCACTCACTCACTTTATTTATTTAGTATTTATCTACTGAGACAGAGTCTCACTGTGCAGTTCAGGCTGGCCTTGAGCTCACTCTGTAGCCCAGGCTGGTCCCAAACTCACCATGACCCTCCTGCCTCAGCCTCCCTAGTGCTGGGATTAGAAGTGATTGCTGCCACGCCCAGCCACCCCTTTATTTTTAAAAATGAAACCTTTCTGGGGTGTAGAGAGTAGTGTTCACTTTAGAATGTTACACTTTAAGTATATTTAGATTTGAAGTTTATTGATGGGGGGATCTTCATTGGAAAAAATGGCTGCTGGATGGAGGAGGGGGCTCTGCACACTGACGTCACCCGGAGCTCTGGTGCCGCCCATCACGGTGACAGCGTGATGATGGGATGGGACGGTGATGCTGATGCAGACGCGATAGCAGCAACGACTGCACTCAATGCGTGCTTTGCCCGGAGCGGGGACACAAAGCCCGCGGAAGCAGATAGTCCCCTCTCCGGGAGAGGACACAGGATTCAGAAGCAGCCAACCTTGCTGCAAGTCACCGCCGAGGACTGGCCGGTCCCTGGGAGTGCTCTGTCCTTTGGGGGAGATGGGAGCAGGAAGGTGCGCGGAGTGGGGGGCCCCCCACAGGCCTTCAGCAAGCAGACACAAGCAGCCCGGCTTCCGCTTTTCCTAACTCTGCAACACCGTGCTGCGGTGCAGACGAGCTCGCCAAGTTCCGGGTCTTCTGGGGCCTGTGCCACTGAGGCGTGCATTCTGTCCTCTGTGATGAATATTTTTATTCATTATGTGTTCGCAAGTTCATCTCCAACTCCCCTCTCCTGGCAGTCCTGAATGTCAGACTCTGCAGAATGTCCTTGGCTTTTGCTGCCGTCCTCTGGAGGAGGCGGGCCTGGCCAGGACGAAGAAAGCGTCATCTGTGAGTTTAGCTGTCCACCAGGTGGAGGGACACGTGGCTCCACACAGCAGGGCGGGGCTCGTGGTGTCACTATGGGCTGCTGGGATGTGCACTGGAACACAGGAAGGCCTGGGTCAGCGAGGGGGACGTGAAGGATGGGATCCAGGCTTTGAGGCAGACACGGGGTCAGAGGGCCATGAGAGATACGCAAGGGTAGTCCCAGGACCAGCCTGGGGTCAGGGTGGCTTTCATTTTACCCTCCTCACTCTTGCTTTTGTCTTTCTCTTTAGAGCCGTGTCCCCAGCAGCTACAGAGCCTGATAGTGCCTGTGAGGTCCTGTCACAGCGCTGTCCAGGCTTCTTCTCTCCCTCACCTGCCCCCTCCTTGATGGGTTTGATGACTGTGACAAGAGGGACACTACTTGGGATGCCTTCCTTTGCAAGTGACAGAAGCTCAAGCAAAACACAGAAGCAGAACAGTGGGGTAGAGTAGGACAGAGGGAGAAGAGTCAGGGTGGGGAGACACTCACCGAGGACGGAGAGGGGCGCAAGACCTGTGGAGCTCAGTGAGCCGAAGCCCTCGGCACTAGACGCAGAGGCTTGCTGCTGCCAGGGCTCCCTGCTGACTCCCCGCCCCACTCCTGACTTTGTCTCTTTTCGTCGTCTTATATCCTGCGCAGTGGAGGATGTGGTTGATGGCAGCTCTTAAACACCTTCTTCCATGGGCTGGTGAGAGCCCAGCAGACTAAGCACCTGCTTAGGCAAGTGCCAGCGCCCTGTGCCGGCCACCGAGACCGGGCGAGGTGACAAATGCCTATAATCCCAGTGCTGGGGAGGCTGAAACAGGAGGATCACTAGGAGTTCAGGCTGCCTAGTGAGATCCTTACCAAATACATAAAATACAAAACCAAAGCCAAAACAAAACAAAACAAAAAAATCCCACGTTCTTCCTGTGGCTGGAAACAGATAAGAACTGTCCTCATCTAGCCTCTGGCTGTCACAGGCCACAGGGAATTGAGACCAAGGTCACACTCGCCCATGTTGTCCAGGGACAGAAAGCCACGAGGCTGAGCTTAGTGGAGCTGTGTGGTGAGAGGGAGGAAGAGGTTCCTCAGGGGCAGACGGGCACCACTTCAAGCACAAAAGAACACAGAAAACAGAACGCTGCATGTGCACCAAACGGCGTGGCCATGCAACTTGATGGTGTTGCTTACACAGGAGCCACAGGGGCTCTCTGGGCTTGGGGCCCCAGGGTGGCAGCTCAGCCCTCCTCCCTCAGCCCTGCTCCTCAGTTGTGAAAATCATTTATCTGAGGACTTTCAGTCTCCCTCACTCATCCTCACCATGGGGCCCAGCAGTCTGAAATAACTGTAAGACCTCCGGAGAGGAGGGTGGTGGGCGCTGGCTCTCCTGTCCCCCGGGTGGCTCTCACCCCCTGGTCAGTGGCAGTCACCAACCCTGTAAGCAGCAGCCTCAGCGCTACATGAGAAATTGCTGGAGATGCACACCTGTGGGCCCCACTCTAGACACGAGGGGATGGGCGGCTGTGGGGGTGCAGCCCAGGAATCTGAGCTGCAGCAAGCCCTTCCGTGCGCGGACTCTAACTCAGGCTGCTTGTTGCGATTTCCATTCCACTGTCCCTTCATTAGATGGCTTCTCCAAAGAAGCGTTTGGAGGATATCACAGAGATAGCCACTCTGTGAATACTGTGCTTCTCCAAAGTATGCCTGAGGGGGGACTGTTGACTAAGGACATTGGCCGATTGTCACTGTGCTCCCACCTGGCTCTCTGCAGTTTTCCTACACATCTATGATTGCCAACCTGGTAGATTCTGGGGAGTTGGAAGGGAAAGAAGTGGATGCATAAAGCCCCTTATTGGGTTTTCTCCTATGGCTAATGCACGGCCAGGTCTCCCCACAATGACAGTGTGTGTGTGTATATATGTGTGTGTGTGTGTGTGTGCCAATTTTGCACATGAACTTAAGTGTGCTACAGGGCACCCAGACTGAGTATTGTGTCTGGATGCCCTGTATGAAGTTAGCACTCGAATGGACAGACTCAGGAAAGATGTTAATGGGCTGCCATTCCGGAGGGGGCAGGTGTCGTCCAGTGTTGAGGGACTGAACGTGTGACAAAGTGGAGGGAGGAGAAACTCATTCCTTCTACTTCCTACCTGCTCGACTGGGCAGAGACATGGGCCTTCTCCCAGAACGGGGTTCCCAGCATCGGCTTCCAGGGTCTGCAGCTTGCAGCTCTTGGGACTTGTAAACCTGCATGATTATATGATCCAGTTCTTAATTATAAATCTTTTTATATCTATCTCTATCTCTTTCTTTTTCTCTATCTAATCTAAACCCTATCTATCATCTATCTATCTATCTATCTATCTATCTATCTATCCTAATTTAATCTAATCTAATCTAATCTAATCTACCACCTTTCTCTCCTTTTGGTTCCCTTTGTTTGGGGGTTTGCTGACAAATCCCATGAGAGCGTGTGTTGTCACACACAAGCACAAGCACACACATCTAAAGTGTGCGGGAGTGGGGCCACTTCTTTGTGTCAGGGTCACAGGCTCCCTCTGGCTCCTTCTGGCTCCAGAGATGTTAGGAATGGTTCCTGGGTATCCAGTGGGATTTGCGTAAGCTACCTTAGGGGCTTAAAGAAGAAATTTGAACTCCAAGTGTTTTTTTGTCTTATTTTTCTTTCCTATATTGTTAGAAATTTGAGCTCCTATTGTCTCCACACTGTGAACATCTTTATGGTGTTTCCTAAGTTCACTATGCACTTATTTGTTTGTTTGTTTATTTATTTATTTATTTTCAGTGCTGAGGAACAAACTCAGGGCATTGTACATGCTATGCAAATACTCTTATTACTGAGCTACCTCTCCAGCACTTTATTTTTTCTTTTCTTTTTCATTTATTTATTTATTTATATGTTTGTTTGTTTATTTATTTATTTTTGTCTTTTTGAGACAGGGTCTCACTATGCAGTTCAGGCTGGCCTTGAACTCACTTTTGTAGCCCAGGCTGGTCTCAAACTCACATCAATCCTCCTGCCTCAGCCTCCCAAATGCTAGGATTACAGGTGTCCAGTACTTTAAAAAATGTTGCATTTCAAGAAAGTTCCAAGTTGTCCAGGCTGTCTCCAAATATGAAATTCTCCTGCCTCAGCATCCGGAGTAGTTGAGATTGCCCTGTGTTCAGTCATGCTTGGCTTTAGAGCTTGGAATACACTGGCTTTCCTGCCCTTTCGTTCAGAAGTAGATGTCTTCTCCACGCATCAAGCATTCCTAAAGTTAAAATATTCCTTGCATCAATCAGCAACCATAACAAAAATGTGTTGCATTTCAGAAAACTATCTATTTTGCATATGTAGCTCCCTAACATACATAAGATAGTTGCATGTTTCAGGCAACTAAAATATATCACAGGCCACAAATCTCGAAAACAGAAGAGTTTTGCTTTCGGTTCTTAGGGTTGTCTGGGTGCAAGAGCCCACGCACGATCCTCTAATCCACAACTTCACCTTTGAGATAATCCACCTCTGGCAGGAAGGAGCTCCCATCCCAAGTCAGAGGCTTAGTAAGAGAGAATTCAAAACAGCATCAGCCCTATGGATGGGAGAGCAAAGTGATCGCTTCATTTAATTGCACTATAGTTTAATATTGCCTGTGTTTCCCTGCCAGCACCTTGAGGACGGCGTGTGGAGTGGCCGCGAGGTTATCGCAGTGGGAGGGGTTGTGGCTTGTTTCTGCGCCAGCTAATTTCTTTTTAATCGAAGTCTCTGAAAGCATTAGTTCGTGTTAATTTCCTTACATAAAATAACAGCCTTCTTTTTCAAGTCATTTATCTATATTTTTATAAACGGAGGTAGACTTCGCAGACAATAGTTTAATTCTTGTTTGTCTAGGCAGGAATTTAAGCTTTCTTCTCTAAAACAACGGGGGAAAACAGCAGAACTCAAACCATTCTCTGTTCCTGGTTATATCACCAGTCCCCAACCCAGACCCTAAAAACTGCCTAGAAATCTGTTGTCTTGGCTTCTTCAGTAATTCAGGGAGTAAAAGACAGATAGGACTCATGCCAGATTTCACTTTGTAGTGAATTATTTAAAATTGTTTAAAAGGATAAATATGCTGGAAATTAAATGTGACAGACTGTTAAAAATCGCCCAAGGCAATTTTTAGAACTCTTAACATTCCTGTTTTACTACCTTGGGTTCGGAAAATGGTGATACTGATGACAAAGAGAGGAAAATTTAGCTTCCTCTTAAAGGAAGCAGTGTAGTTCTTGCATGGGGAGTCTGCGATGTCGTCCAGTGTGGGGGGCTCTTTGGTGCGAGCCCCACGTCCTCCTTCCTGACCACAGTGCTCCATGCCTCAGCTGGCAAGGTCCCACCTGTGACGGCCTGTCCCCCACCCCCACCCCCACCCCGCCCCAGGAATCAAGCACAGCGCTTCACCCAAAGAGCTGTCTTGCTGAGGGTCGTTTCCTCTCTCAGAAGTGGTCCCCACCCAGTGGCTGTTGGTAGACGGGAGGGCCATGTACCCGCACAGCCTGGTGAAGCCCCTCCTGCCCGTCCTTCTTTGCCCACCCACTGACAAATGTCATTGTCAAAATCACCCTAACACATCCCTTGCACAATTAGCTTGGCCTCCATCTGCTACCCAGGGAGTCAAGCCCAGGGTACCCCGGCACCAAGCAAGCGTGCTCTTCGGATGAGGCAGCCAGACAGGTGCAGTGCACTAGTCTTTGTTTTGTTGCTAGGACCCCCTCAGATGGGCTGTGCCCTCTTTGTTGCTCAAAGTATGCATTGCTTTGACAGCAAGTCTGGCACTGGACAGCAGATCTCTAGGATGGAAACCTCGCCGTGATTTCTATCTGGGTGTGCCCTGCAGCCCCACGTGCTCCCGGGGGGTCTTTTGGGTGATGGTTGGGTCGTGTGGGCCACACCCATGGATGGATTGTGAGTGTGTAGCTGACTGTGCTGTTAGGCAGAGGGCCTGCTTGGTGGAGGTGGCCGCTGGGCATGGCCTGGAGGGCCCTGCGTCTTGGCTCCCCTTTCCCTCTGCTTCCTGGCCTCCACAAGAGAGCACCCGCCCCCTCCAACTTCTCTGCCACACTGTTGCTTCTTGGGAGTTGACTGACCTTGGACGGAAGCACACGAGTCCAAACAAGCTGGCCCTCCACTGCGCCGTGGTGTCAGGCGCTGTGGCTTCGCACTGGGAAAGGAACTGGGTCAGAGTTCGCGGCTGTTGGTTGCTAACGCCTCAGTCTTCTCTGTTGCCAAGTTCCAGATAGCCAAACTGCCATGCTTTGATTTTGTGAATTTGACTATTTTTGACACTTCCTGCAAATAGAATCATGTAGTATTTATCTGTCTCTCTCTGGCTCATTTCACTTCACACGATGTTCCCAGATTGCATTCCTCTTGGTGCATATTGCAGAACTTCCACGCATTCTGAAGGTGGTGGCGAGCCCATGGCACACTTGCAGACGTGGGCACATGGCTCTCTCTGTCCGCACCTGAGCCAAGTCATCCCAGCAGCCCAGCATCAGATATGTGGGTTTAATTACAATGTTGGCACTTGGTAATAAATGAGTGCGCTTGAGATTACAGTTTGGTCACTCGGTCCCCACGATGCTCAGCATCATTGTTCTATGACATCTCTCTCTATCTGTCATCTATCTATCTATCTATCTATCTATCTATCTATCTATCATCTATCATCTATCTGCCTATCATCTATGTATCTATTATTTATTATCTATCATCTGTCTATGCTATCATCTGTCTATCATCTATCTATCTATCTATCTATCAATTTATCTATCATCTCTCTGCCTATCATCTATGTATCTATCACCTGTCTATCATCTATCATCTGTCTATCATCTATCATCTGTCTATGTCTATCATCTGTCATCTATCATCTATCATTTATCTATCACCTATCTATCTATCTGTCTATCATCTATCTGCCTATCATCTATGTATCTATCATCTATCACCTATCTATCAATCATCTATCTATAATCTATCTATCAATCATCTATCTATCTATCTATCATTTATCTGCTATTTTTCCTTTACAAACACATCTGTTGGTGAACAGCTTAGCTACTACAAAGAGTGCTGCAGTGAACACTGGAGTGCTAATATCTTCTTGGTATCCTGAGTTCCAGTCTTTCGAGTAGGTAACCGGAAGTGAGATTTTGTTCACACAGTTGTTCGTAGTAGTGGTTCAGTTACATTCCCATCCACAGAAGGTGAGTGTTTCTGTTTCAATGAGTTGCTTCTTAACTGTAAATCCATTTTCACTTAAAGCAAAATGCCTTTAGGTTCCAGAGCTTCATTCATAATAATCCTTAAAGCTGATTTGAAGCATTCATGTAAGTAGTACCAACACAGGCCAGTCAGATACTTAATAAGCACCCACGAGGTGCCTCTTGCTTACTGAAAATCGCCACAAAGATGTAATTTGTTTACAGCATAACCATTGGGTACCATTGAGGTGATTTTCAGTTTTGATGAGAACAAGCTCATTTTTAGAAACTTCCTAGATAACAAGGCTGGGTGATTTGAAGAGCTTAGAAGGAAGTTGTTGACCCCGTGGGGACCTCCTCTGATAGTTTCCCATAAGCTACCAGAGTGTGTATAATTAGCTCCTCATCAAAACTGTTAAAAAGGTACTTTTTGTTTTTTAATTTTCTAACGGGAAGGCCAAGGTTCTCCATGTACTGATGGGCATCGATGCAATCAGACGCACGCTCGGTTTCACAGATGCCACGGGGACCCACAGGCTCTGTGGGGTGGCAGGAGCTGGGTAGAGCTGGTACCTCAGCCCCTCTTGTCTTCCTCAGCAGCACTGGGCAGGGCAACGCACCAGCGTTCTCCTGCTCCCTGCCGCTCCATACCCAGCACAGCCAGCCTGGCAGGGGCAGGGGAGCCGGCCTTGTGACCACGGGACCCAGCTGCACAGTGGCCCTGGTGCACCATTTTGCTCTCACAAACCCAGCTGCTGCCTGGGTGCGGCTGGATCTCATGGGATTTGAGGACCTGGAAAAATGGCTGATTGTCTCGATTTTTCAAAACGGTGAAGAAACTCCCATTCTTTGTTTCAGTTTTGAAACTTCCAGAATATCCTCTGTTTCCTATAAAATCTAGCAGCCCTCAGCCATGACAGCCACATGTACAAGAATCCAGAATGCTTCAGAGAAATACACTGCACAGAAAATGAATTTTAGCAATTTCTCCTCTTTCTTTCTCTCTCCGTGTAATTTGATATTAAAATAGTGATTTAACATTTTAATGTAGCACAGTCAACAATACAGGTTTGTGCAATGAAAAGATAATTGCTATAACATTCTAAAATATTTCATTACGGCATTTTTTAATAATAAAACAGTACAGTGCTTTTTGCATTTTTGACTCAGCCCAAACTTTAATAATCTTTCTTATTCAAATGACAGGATGTAGAACATTTGAATGTTGCATACTTACCCATGAATGATTTAGGGGAACTATGAAATTATATTAAATTTGAAGAACACAGTTTAGTGCAGGAGTGGGGCAAAGCCCTAATGACTTCACAGGAGAAATATTTATTGCAATATCATGTTACCTTTGTTTGCAGAATAATGGTCTCGGAGGGAACACGTGAGATTGTTTTGATGGTAAATTTATTACATAGTTTTTAGGGGCCTGGGCCTGAGGGATCTTGTTGAAAAGGTTTCGGTGATCCCTGAAGCTGCCGGGAACGTTAGCCACTCCCTCAGAGAGCCTCCGCTGAGCCAGCCCTGGCCCTGGGAGAATCAGAACAGATGGGGGGGTGCCACTCTTTCCAGTTGGCCTCAGTTCACCAAGAGAGTGGTGGGGGCATGCAGATCTCAGTTCTGCCACCAAAGCAGCAGGTCACCTAAGAAAGTAGCTCCCGGTCACCCTGCGTCTCTTTTCTTAGATGCTCAGACTTGGATACCCAAGCCACACTGGGCTGCTGGCCCTGCCCCTTGCTGGCCATTTGAACTTAGGCAAGTGCCCATCCCCCAAGCCCGTCTTGTCTCCCAGAAACTGAAAACCATAGAGGGCTTGGTCTTCAGGCCACCACCACCACAGGACCTGCAAGGACCGCCTGTACATGTGGAGCTTGGTGGCCACCTGCCAGCGACCGTAGCTGCCAGTGTCACTGTGACTCACTCTCTGTGAAAGCCACGTCTTGTCTGCCTGCATCTTGTTACCTCTGATTGAGACGTAGCTGAATGCCTCAAGCTCCGGCTGCACCTGGGTGACCCACAGGTCTCCATGGAGGAGAGCGGCTTGTTCTCTCGCCCCCCACTCCCCTCAGCATGACCACCATGCCCCGGAGAGCTGGGAGGGGTGAAGGGTCTCCCTGACTGCTCCTGCCACTCATGTCTCTGGCACGGGCCTCACATACCACAGACAGGCACCACGTTCTGTCACCTAAGGAAGCTGCTCCTGTCCCACTGCCTCCATGTGAGGTGCCCCACTCCATGTTCTGCAGCCCCTCCACCACCTGGCTCCCCACTGCAAGATGGAGCTGCCCAAACCACTGGGAAACTGCTGTGGAGACTGCATGGAGACCAGCCCAAGGCATTTTCTACTTGAATTGCTTAAGGCAGCTCTCATAATAATAAAATGAAGCATTTTGGAAATGAGGCCATTCTGAGTGTTCTAGTTCTGCCAAGAAAGGAAAGTTTACGCTGCACAAAGAAGCAACCAACAGAGTGGAGATGGAACCTGCCCCCCTGAAAGCAACCTGCCAGCTACTCCAGGGACAGAGGACTCCTGTCTAGAATAGAAAAAGAACTCAAAAAACTGGATCCCCCCAAATAAAAGACCCAACCAAAAAATGGGCAATTGAATAGACACCTCACAGAACAAGGGCAAATGACCAATAAATACACACAAAAAATGTTCCAAATCGCTGGCCACTAGACAAGTACAAATTAAAAAACATGGAGGTTCCACCTTACCCCAGAAAGAAATCACGCGATAACAGATGCCGGTGAGGCGGCGGAGCAGCAGAGGCGACGGAGCCCTTCTGCACAGCAGGTGGGAACGTACCGTGGTGGAGATCAGAACAGGGACACCTCACAACAGCAGAACTTGGAATTCCATCCAACCAGCTCTTCCCCTCCTAGGAATCTTTCCAAAGAGTTCAAGTCGTCGTCATGTTGCGGTGACCCCAGCGCACCCAGGTTAACAGGGGCACAGCTCAAGAGGGAAATCTCCAAAGCAGCCTGAGCACCCTCCGACAGGACGCAGGAAGTGCCACAGGGAAGTGCCCTGGAGGCCAGGGGGCGTTCTCGAGGCCATAACGTGAAGGGAAGTCAATCAGACGCAAGCTCAAATGTCACGCACTTGCTCTTACATTACAAATAAAGACCAAAATAAAAGATAATAAGAAGTAAGGAGACAGATCTTTCTTTTTTATTTGATTTTCTTTTTATGTTTGGACACAGGGTCTCACTATGCAATTCAGACTCATAATGATCCTTCTGTCTCGGCCTCCCCAGAGATGGGATTACAGGCATGGACCACCATGCCTGATTTCTGGGCTAGCACGGTGTGCCCAGGGTTCCAGGGCCTGTTGGGCGTTGGTACTGGGGATCAAACCAAGGTCCTCGGGCTTGCCAGACAGGTGCTTCGGCTGCTGAGCTATCTTCCCAGCCCAAGACAGATCATTCTCAAATAAGGAGAGGAAGAGATGGAGGGAGAGAAAGGGAAAGGAGGGGCAGCAAAGGGTTGAAGACGAGTTCTGAGTGTGTGTCCACTCTACACAGGACTGTCAACGTTATATACTGCAAACATGGACTAGCTAAGTTAACTTAGAATTAAAAAGTAAAATGAACAAGTAGCATGTTGTGACACCTTCTTTATCCCAATCACTTTCCACACCTCAGCTCCTGTGCTGCTGAATACCATACGACGTGGCATTATCACTGTTCTCATTTAACAGATGAGGAAACAGAGGCACAGAAAGGCCGAGTAGGTATTTGAGCCCAGGGTCTCACGCTCTCGCCCACTTTCCGGGCCACGAGCTTCTCTCGCCTTCCTGCCTTGGCCTCCAGCTACCCCATCAGCCCAAGGATCCGTTTGGAATGTTTGGTCGGGGGCGGCTTCAGGAGCCCCCCGCGCTTCCCCGGGGCCCAGAGGCTGGCTCCCCACCTCAGCTCAGCCAGCGGAGACCTCCACCCAAGGTCAGGCCTCTCGCCCTGGTGGGCTCCCTGGCAAAGCGGGGGCCCTTGGTCCCAAGCCTCCTGCGTGGCTCACTGGGGCCCGCCTGTGGGCTCCGGCTCCCCCAGACACCGCTCTCTCGGCTGATGGTGTGTGGGGTTTCTCCGGCCAGGAGCACCCCGATGTCGGGCCGCAGCCGCTCCGCCCTCATGTCTTTCCTCCCGCGTCAGGAGAGCCGAGCCAGGCCCATAGGGCTGTACTTTCTGAAAGTACGGGAAGCGGAGGATCCCCCAGAACAAGGTCCTGGGACCCACCGGGGTGAGTCTGTTAAACAGCTGCACATGAGCTTCCGGCTGCTCAGAGGGAGGAGAGAAGGTACTGAGGTTGCACCACAGATCGCGCGCCTGCCTCCCTCCCCAGTCTGGCTCCCTGCACAACCTGAGCAACCGGACACTTTACGGACGACCCGATGCCCAAGGCAGCCAAGCGTCAGGCGCTCCACGACCCTCGATCTCGATCCTCGGCTGGCTGAAATCAGCTTAGTGACATAATCTACGGGTGAGTCAGGGGACTCCTCTGTCGTGGAAACACGGACGTATGTGGTAGACGGGTCAGAAAGGGCGTCCTTCCCGCGCAGGCGGTGAGGAGTCTCCAGAGGAGGGAGGCTGGCCCAGGACAGCAGCGAGCCAGCCGCTGCGAGGGCAGGCAGCCTGCAGGCCTCAGGGGAGCGGGACTTCGGAGAGTGCAGCGAGGGGCTCCCGGGTAAGGCCGGGGCGTGCAGGAAGGCCAGGGAGGATGCCACGCTCTGCCTGTTTCTAAAGGTCAGAAATCCTGGGGCCGGTGAGATGGTTCAGTGGTCTAAAGCGCCTGCTTAGGAGGGCTCAGGCAACTGCGGGGACTGCGGTTCGATCCCCGGCACCACATGCTGCGCCAGCGCCACCACCAGGGCAGGCTGAGCCAGCCACAAAATGAA
>PVKN010003618.1:0-36424 GCA_004027915.1 Capromys pilorides
CCCTTTCACAAGCTACAATAGGCTCTCCTAAGGGTCCCAGCTCTCACTTTGTCCAACCCAACTCAGCCCTTTACCCTACACACCACCTCTTAAGATACAGTAGATATTTTAAGACACAAAAGGAGACCATGCTTTCGGGCAATAGCCTAACTTTCTAACAACTAGACAACATGGCTACCAGATAGATTCCATGTCTCCACACGCTCACAGTAACAGCCACACTAACACAAGAGACAAAACATTCACTTTAAGACAACCTATCATAACCAGCTGTGGTGGCATACATCTACAATCCCAGCTTTGGGAGACTGAGGCAGGAGGATCAGTGCGAGTTCAAGATCAGCCTGGGCTACAAAAGTGAGCTCAAGGCCAGTCTGAACTGCATAGTGAGACCCTGTCTCAAAAAGATAAAAAAAAAAAAAAAAAAAAGACAATGTATCGTGGTTCACTCACCCCATTACCTTAGTGAGTTCATCACACATAAGAGAATTCCAGCCCTAATGATTCCATATATAACAAATCCACTTAATGTTCATAGAGGATTCTTCTGTCACTATTTCTACCTGTAGCTCACTCAATCCTGCCACCTTCTTCTATACCTCTGATGAGGCCCCTCAATACAATTGTGTCAAGGTCCAACAAATGACCCTGACTCCCTTTCCTCACATTGATATAAAAAACTAAAGATTGATACTCTTTGATACTCTTTCTCTTTGACAGTCATGATAAAATAACACATTCAGATCATAAAGCCCCCTCTTGCTTCCCGTCCTATGTCCTTTAATCACGATGACATATGTACTCATAACATGCTGCCTCTTTAAACCTTTTCAAGGTTTCCTCTGCTTCTGATATGAGCCTTCACTAACGAAGAACTTCTAGTCCTGGCTGAGACACCTGGTGCTAATTTCTACATGGCCATAAGCTGTCATCCTGTCAAACCTCCTTGCCCCCAAGACGATGCCCCCATTCAGCAGGAAGCAGTCAAAGAGACATAACCAAAAGACAGGAATGATAGGTTCTGGCTTTAGTATGAATTGCTAAAGTCATTGTGGTGGTCATCTAATATGGCTGATGCCCTTAAAAGCCCATCTTTCTAAGACCCCCCTCCCCCTTCTTCTCCTACCTAGCCCAAGACATAATTTACTTTCACCCTTCCCACCACCTCAGGGAAGACCCCCAGTCAGCTCCCTCAGGTGTATCTAAACATCCCCTCCAACTCCACCCCTGGCAAAAGGCCATGAAAGTCAGAGCCCCTTTCCCTTTTTCCTTCTGCCTGTTTCTCTGCTGTACCAATACCTGAAAACACCTATGACTCACTAAATAGATCAGACTCATAGTGATTCTCCTGTTTTTGGCTTCTCAAGCACTGGGACTACAGGCATGCACCACCGTGCCCAGTCTCAATCACCATCTCAGCGCACCCCAGGGACAGGGCCAGCACGGCTAGCTGGGATCAAACCTCGGCCACTGTGCTCTGCCTAAGCAGGCACTTCAGTCCACTGAGCTATCAGGCCAGCCCTTGTTCCACAGTTTTATTTTAATGGTGTCTATAGTCACAACTCATAAATGTAGTTACCAAAAACCATGACTTCTACTGTATTCACATCAACTATGGAGGCTTCTCTGGAGGACCACCTGAGCGGCTGTTCTTGAAAGAAGAGTGGTTGTCTCCATATTGGCTGAGCACCAGATCCCTCCGACTTTAGATATTATCTCAACAGCCTAATGCAAATTACTTTCTCTGCATATGGCAGGGGTAAACGTCAGCTACCTACCTAGCTCAGCTCACAGTACTCACCTACTTCCCACAATTCTTAGAGTCATTCCTCCTCAAGCCACTGGCCCTCCACTGAATAAAACCTGGGTATGGTCCTGAGTCACTCTCTTTGTTCTGGAAAGCCATCTTCATGGCTGGACGTAGGGCCCCTTGGCTCCCCAATAATTATAGATATGCTTTAGTGTCTTTACTTTTGTGGTGGGTTGCACCGGGAGTGGTAGATTGGAATTAACTTGATGGGATTCCAATAACGTATCTTTGGGATTACAAATACTGACTTCTTAGACCAACACGAGAACCTGGAGGGGACTCCTACACTCCTCCTCAGACCCTGTTTCCACTGCTGTGCTTTTTGTGCCAACTGAGGCAATTCCAAAAGAAGAAACGTGGCCCTTTTACAGGTGTGCCTTTAATGTTTGGGACACTATTTTCAAATTTCTAAAGAGACAGTATCAGGCTCTAATATTCAGGAGAAGCTGAAGGAGCTAACTTGGGGTGCAGATGGCCACGGTTGGTGACCTCTCCTTTAGAAGAAGGGACTTGGGAGCTGAGAGCTGCAGGAATGGCTCCAGGCTCTGCAGGGTGGGCAAAGGCCTTGCTGGTGGGCTGCGAGGGGTCCCAGGGCAACTTAAGGGCAGGGACCCAGCTGCAGGATTCGGTCACCTGAGCCCAGTCGTGGCTTATCAGTCCCATCGGCACCATCTCCCTCCACCTCCAGCTCCAGTGCCTGAATCCCAGAATTGGCAGCTGGCCTCTGGGAGAGAGGGAAATGGCTCCTATCAACTGCTGCAGCTAATTGACTTCTGCAGCTCATCTACCCCACTCCTCAGGCCCCCCACCTGAGTGGGAGCACGGGAATTGACAGCTTGAGCAGTGATGTATATCAACTCTTGTCACCTTTAGGTCTAATTGAGGGAAAAGGTATGGTGTCCATTTTACAGATGAGTAAATAGAGAAAAGTTAAGGAACTTGCCCCAGGTCACACAACTAGGGAAGATTCTGGGATTTTGTTTCAGAATTTTAGTCCAGGCTGGCCTTGAACTCACTATGTAGCTCATGCTGGCCTCTAACTCAGATCTATCCTCTAGCCTCCTGAGTGCACCACCATACCCCTCACCCCTGACAAAGGCTTAAGGTTTTTTTTTTTGTTTTGTTTTTTGTTGTTTCTCTTTTTTTTTTCGGTACCGGGGCTTGAACTCAGGTCCTTGAGCTTAACAGGCAAGTGCTTATTCTACTGAGCTATCTCCCTAGCCCCTTTTTTTTTTTAAAGTTGAGAAGGATTTTTTTCCCCTCTGGCTCAGACTGCCTCAAGGGTGGGTCTGGTCAGGCATGTGGAGCAAAGGTGTGAGTTTTAAAACTGGGTAAGTTTTGCTTTCTTAGCTGACTGGCGTACTCCAGTTGGAGCTGAGCAGCTCTTGTGGAGTGTTTTGGGGGTTTTGTTTTTCTTATTTGGTGGTTACTGGTGATGCTGTTCAGTTCAGAAGGAGCCGCGGAACGGTCAGGTGTGGTGCCACACACCTACAATCCCAGTAGGCTAAGGCAGGCCCCAAAAGTTGGAGATCAGCCTAGACTACACAGGGAGTTCAGGCTAGCCTGAACTACAAAGCAAGACTGTTTTAAAGGAAATTTTATCAAAAGCCTTTAGGCTGAATTTGCATCTGTGGAAAATGCAGCCAGGGCTGCCACCCAGTGGACATGTCCTAACTGACACCTCACTGTGCATTAAGCACTTAAAATTGAAAAGACTAGGAGGCCCCTCTCTCTCCTGGCTGGTGGGTCCCCAAGACTTGACAGCCCAGCCCCCCAGGCCACAGCCCATCAATTTAAGCAGTTTTTCACAGCTGCCCCCTGAAACTTATTAATGAGCACTAATTCTATTTATAAAACCACACCAGCATTTTTAAGGGAAAAATTAGAAATATAGAAAATACAAGATAAGGAGTTGGGATGACAACTTGGCAGTCTAGGCACATGCCTGACAAGTAGGAGTACCTGAGTGTGATCCCCCACGCTGGCCCCAAAACCAGGAGTGGTGGCCCGCACCTGTAATTTCAGTGCTGAGGAGGCTGAGAAAGGAGCATCACTATGAGTCCAAATTGCAGAGCGAGACCCTATATCAAAAGAATACTAGGAAAAGAGTTTTAAAAATAAAATATCAGATAAGTACTAAGTGCAAGCATTATTTTGTAGAAGTCTATTTCAAATATATTATACATGTGTACACTGGTATCGGATACAGATCTTTCTCTTACTATGAGTTCAAACCAATGATTTTAAAATATTGATTCAAGAATCTTAACTCCTGAGCTAGTATGGTGGTGCATGCCTATAATCCCAGCACTCAGGAAGCTGAGGCAAGAGGATCACTGTGAGTTTAAGGCCAACCTGAACTGCATAGTGAGACCCTGTCTGAAAAGAGAAGAGAAGAGAAAAGAAGAGAGGAGAGGAGAGGAGAGGAGAGGAGAGGAGAGGAGAGGAGGAGGAAAAGAGAAAATGAATCTTGGGAATGAGGAGATAGCTCAAAGGCATAAGCACCTTCCTGGCAAGTGCAACGTCCAGAATTTGAATCTGGCCTCTCATGATGTGTTAGCTCTGATCCCTAGGCGCACCTATAATTGCAGCACTCAGGAGGCTGAGACAGGAGGATCGATGAGAGTTTGAGACCAGCCTGATCTACAAAAGTGAGCTCAGGGCTGGCCTCCAAACTGCATAGTGAGACACCGTCTGAAAAAAAGAAAAACAAGGGGCTGGGGAGATAGCTCTGTGGCACAAGTGCCTGCTTGGCAAGTACAATGTCGTGAGTTTGAACCCTGGTCCTGCCAAAAAAAGAAAAACTAGAAAGAGAATCTTAACTCCCTAAAGTTAAGAATCTGTTTTCATTCTAAAAAAAAAAAAAAGAATCTGTTTTTAAAGTTATCCTAATTTCCATATCTTCCTCTGGGCCTTTCTTTTATTTTCTCTTTTCTTTCTTTTTTATAATATTCCTTACTGTAGTTTTGTGTGTGTATGTGTGTGTGTGTGTGTGTGTGTGTGTGTGTGTGTGAGATAATGCAGACTGAAGTCAAGGCTTTTGTCCTGAGCTATATTCTCAGCTCTTTTTTTTTTTTAAATTTAATTTTATTTTATTAAACGTCATTTATTTGTTTGTGTTTTGGCTGACTCAGCCTGCCATGGGGATGGGGCTGGCGCAGCATGTGGGGCCTGGGATCCAGCTGCGGTCCCTGTGGTGGCCTAAACTTACCGACGCAGGTGCTTTAGACTGCCGAGCCATCTCACCAGCCTTCTCAGCTCTTTTCAATTTTAATTTTTTTTGTAAAGGTCAGGTCTAAGTCCCTACAATTGCCCAAACTGGGCCCAAACTTGAGATGCTCCAAGCTCCATCCTTAGCCTCCCAGAGTGCTGGGATTATAGCCACATGCCGCCAAACCCAGCTTGTATTTTTTATTGAGTGATACTAGTGGTGTGAGAACACAGTCTTGTAAGCACCAGATATTTCAGGGATTCAAAAAGTAAAATGACAATGTGCTCCTTTCCCCCTCTCAGCTCTCAGGCACACAGGCTGCCCACAGGTGGGGTGGGGAGCTAGTTCCAAGCCTCTTTCCATGTATCTGCATACCTGTATGTGTTATTTCTACTTTGTTAAATTTAGCTATATGGACTCCTGTATTGTTTGTTGCCGTATAGTGTCCTAGAGATCTTTCCCTGTCCATCCATGTGAATGCATCTCATTCTTTTTAAGGGCCGATCTATAATCCACAGCACAAATGAACCAAATGCATTTACCTTCCCCTGCAAGTTTCCCCTGCCTGAGGCCTGTGAGGATGGCTCCACTGCTCCCTTCCTGGAAGACCACGCACTAGGGTCTAAACCAATCCTTCCCCATCTAAACCAATGAGGATTGCAGTGGGCACGAAAGAACGGAGGGTGCAAAACTCCAAGGACTAAAAAGAGGCTGCAGTGGGTTCTTCTGTGCTCCTCTGTGATGCTCAGCCTGTCCTCAGCCCTCATGGTCTGAACACCCTCCTTCCCCTGCTTCTCAGAGTTCTCCTCTGCCCTGTCCTGCCAGAGGTGTTGGGGGGCCTCCCACTCCTGCTCTGGCTCCTGCCAGCACCCTCTCCTCTCAGCCAATCCCGGCCCTGACTGGCAGCAGCCACAGCCTGACAGGAGGGAGCCTTCAGGACTGGGAGATGTTAGCTAAAGATGCTTAGCAACACTCTGAGTTAATTATTTAATTGGGTGAAACATCTATTAGGGAGGATTCTCACTTTCCAGACAGCCTGTGAGTAAACATGTTGAGAAGAGAAGAGTGAGGTGTTGGCGAAAGCTGCCATTCACTCTGGCTCCTCCCCCACCCCCCACTCCCCAGCTGGGGAAAGGGACCCCTAAGGATTTGCTCCACATGTTTCTGCAGGCTAGAACTGGCCAGGCTGGCCGGCCAGGCAGGCCTCCGAGGAAGACAGAATGCAGCCAGAAATGCAAGGAGCTGTGGCTGGAGGCCCTCAGCTCCACTTCAAGACATGGGGGAGCTGTGTGGTCCAGAAACACACACCCAGTAGCCTGCTGCAAAGGGGACTTATTTGGGACCCCATTACAGGAGCACTGTAAGAGCTGAAAGAAGAGGTAGCAAGGCCACTGAAAGGCAAACACTATAGGAAGCTGCTTCGGCCCCAGGAACTGGAGTCAGAGGGAGGAGATGGTGCTTACTGAGCCCAGGAGCTGGGCGACAGCTCAGAGGCCCAACTGGAGGGCCCAAGAGCTGGGGGACAGAGTCATCGAGGGGTTGCTTGGTAGAAGCTGGGAGCACAAACAGGCAAGTGGCCAAGACATAAGCAGGCAGTGCCAAGGCCCAGCATGGGGCTGGGTTGGCCTGTGTGGAGAATGAAGCTTTCACACACGGAGAGACCTGAGGCACGTAAGTGCAGGAAGAAGGGTTGGCCTAGTTCACAGGTGTATGTGGCAAGTCTCAGTATAGAAAACCCATCAGGGCATTTTAACCAAGGAGAGAGGGACTAGAGAATGAAATATTTCCAGAATTGTTGAAAGAGTTGGAACAGTGGCTTCCAATCTGAACATCCAGGAAGGACTTCCAGGAAAAACCTGAACTGACCCCCATTTGACACTACAGCCTGAGGCCACCCCTGACCAATGGATCCAAAACCACCAAATATAATAAAGAGATCAAGAAACCAAACTCAATGGGCTATTGATATAATACCACTGTTTTTGCCTATTATCCAGAAGCTAGAAACAATGGGAATCTAGGAAAACAATTTTTTCCAATCCCGATGGACAAAAAAACCTCAGGACAGAAAACTCTAAGCCTTAAGTCCACCTTCTCAAGTTCATGAGTGTCATGGATCACTGGAGGCCATCGGATTTCTAGAATACAGGCTGCAGGGGAAGTACAGAGCTTAATTTCTAGCCTCTCCAGACAAAAGAAAATGAATGGCCTGGGAGGATGAGATCCTGTCCTCCATGCCTGGTCCTCCACCTCACATCTGGGGAATATAGTGTGTGACAATGACTTCAAATGCTGTGGTGTTCTGAGAGGGCAGCTGGCCTTATAGGCAGTAGCATGAGGGGCTCTCTGTGTGTACAGTGCCAGGCCAGGTGGGCTTCAACAGCACCCACTGAGGTCTGACCACAAGCCCCATTTACTCAGAAACTCAGAGTTACACGTCCTGCAGAACTGTGTGTTTTGGCTGAGTGAGATGGGATGGGTGAAGACAGGGGAGAAGGGACTGGAGGAAGACGCCCTAGTGAGGGCCCAGCATGAGCAGAGGACCGGAAGAATGAAGGTCGTGAAGGGACTCCTGAGCAGGCCTGAGGAGGGCCATGCTGAGGAGAGGGGCAGGAGAGAAGACTTCCTGCTGCACACACAGGAGGGGTAGGAAGGAGGTCTGAGAGGAAGGGGAGCTGCAGGGACTGCCCCCAGCTGGAGTCCATAGCCACAGGGACAGGGAAAGGAACTGGGGAAGCAGCCACTGGGAGGGAAAGGACAGCACCAGGCCCCAAGTGGAGTCTGAGGCCCAGCTGGGCCCCAGAGCAGGAAGACTCCCTCACTTAGGTGAGAGCTGTTTCTTCTCCATCACCGCTAAGCTCGAGGGTGGGCATTTCTAAGGGGAAAAAGCCATTCTCACAGCTACTCAGGAGCTGGAGACCTCCTGCCCATCATCCCTTACCCTGATGTTATTTTGAGATAGGGTCTCACTAAAATCCCAGGCTGGGCTTCAACTTGCAGTCTTCCTGCTTCAGCCTCCCAGGCTTGCAGGATTATGGGTACAAATTGTAGCTGCCAGGTAATACTGAAGTATTCAGTAATTGTTGGGCAAGTAGCTCTGCATTTTCTTTTTGCACTGGAGCCCACAATGTATGCAACCCATGCTGCCCAGAGCCAAGATTAATCTAAGAAAGTTTTCCATGGACCTTCCAGGAATTGGGGATTACAGGATTTACAAGTCTTTCCCCTGTCCCACCTTTAGGATTTCAGGTCAACCCCTGAACCCTGAGCCTCAGCCACACAGCTTCCTTCACAGACATGCGCATTTGCAGGTCCTGAGCCTGGCCCTGCTCTAAGGCCTGGGTCAGCTCTCTGTGCACACCGACCCACCCCTTCTGCTCCACAAAGGACCTTGCACGCAGTGCGGGGCTCCACAGTGCTTGCTGACCCCCACCGCGACCAGGCTGGGTGGACAGACCGACAACCCTGACCGTGGTCTTCTATAGTAGGAGTGAAGGAGGGCGAGGGGGAGGTTCCCGCTGTGACAGAGAGGGAGGGAGGGCATAAAACAGAAACAAATAAAGAGTTCAAATGTGAAACGATTAAAAAATAAATCGAAGGCAGTGAGATAAGGCAGTGGAACCTCTGCTCCCTAGTTAACATTCATTGGATTGAATAATCAGGCTTCATTATCTCAAATTGTCTGCATATTTGCCCTCAAAATGCTAATTTACAGTTGGCTGGGAGCAGTCTCAGCCTATTTTGACTAAAATATTATTTCACTTTATTGAGCATTGTTCTTAGCTGTTGGGCATCTTGGTTTGTGAGGGAACGGAGGGGAGGAAATAGAGGGAGAGGGGAAAACATTTTCTATCAAAGCTGTGCCCCGCTCAGGTCTGATTATGGGCTCCTGCTTTGCGTAGAAATGGCATTTCTAAGCCTCCAAGTAAAATTAGAGTCTTTATCATTTTTCTTTTAGGGAATAGACAGTTTATCATTAATCTCAGAAAAGGAAATAGAAATAATTTTTTTTTGTTTTGTTTTACTGAGGGATGAAAAATCTCATGCATCATTTCCCCTCCCTCCTCTTCACTTTCTGTGACCTCCAAAGGCTGGGAATTCTCTGTCTCTTGCTCTTCTCCATCCTCCAGGGCCCAAGGACCAAGGAAATGGTCCCAGGCTGCAAAAGCACTCTAGGTCACTCAACCTCAGCCCCGTCAATCTAAAGATGTAGGCTCCAAATCAGATTGGTAAATTGCAGATTTGATTCCCTTCCCCCCTCGTAGTAGGAATTGAACCCACACCCTTCATGGGGAGTTGCATCCCCAGTCATTTTTAAATCTTTTATTCTGAGAAGAGAAAGGGTCACTAAGTTGTGCAGGCTGGGCTCTGCTCAAATTTATGTCCCTCTGCCTCAGCCTCCCAGAGAGCTGGAACTACAGGCATGAGCCACCACAGCTGGCTCAAATTTGATTCTTAAATTGGGGTTGAGCCGCACAGAGCCATCAGTAATGGCCACCAACTACCCAGCTTCATGTGGGGTTGGGGAGCACAAACTGGGACAGTCCTAGGCCAGGCTAGTTCAGGCTAGCTGGAGCAAAGGGAGAAGAGCTTTATATTTGATTTATTTCACCACTCCTATTTTTTTATTTTATTTTTAAAACAATACAAAATAATAAAGAAAAAGAAAAATTAAAAAAAGAAAAAGTTGAAAACAATACAGAATTTCACCAACAAAATAATAGAAATTCAACAATAGTTTGATGTATTATATAATATTATATTGAAATTAGTTGTTCAAACTACCAGACATAAATATGCAAAACTGGAAAAAGAGAGGGCCAGCCAAATAGCTCAATGGATTAAAGCACCTGCAAGAGTTGGATCCCCAGGCCTGCTGTGCCCATCCTGCACTGCCCCCAGGGGTGTGCTCAGAGGGCAATTGAGACTCGTGGTGACATGTGCCTATAATCTCAGTTCTTTGGAGACTGTAAACAGGCAGATCACTACAAGTCCGGTCTAGTAGTGAGATTCTGAACAACCTGTAGACCCTTTCCTAAAATATGAAAAGAAAAAAAAAAGGTAAAAGAAAAAGAAAAAATATAAACATTAACTTCTCCTTTCAATAGGCCAGCAGAAATTGACAGTACAATTATTCAAGTTATCCTGCATATATACTTAAATATATCTTTTCTCCTTCTTTATTTTGTCCCTTCCTCATCCTATATTTTCCTTCCCAATGAACAGATTCTTTCCCTGTCATAGTATCTACTGTACCTTTCATGTTTTATTTATCCTTTCAGGTTCTTGCCCTAGTGACACAATATGATGTTTGCAGATGTGGGTCTGATTGATTTCACTCACCAGTGCAGTCTCTAGTTGCATGCATTTACCTATAAAAGCCTTAAGTTTATCCTTTTTTTTTTTTTTTTTTTGGTAGTTGAGTAATACTCCATTGTATAAAAATACCATATAATCTTTTTTATTCATTGATGGGCATTTGGGTTTCCAAGATTTAGCTATGACAAATTGTGTTGCTATAAACATGGGTGCATATAAATCACCATGGTATGATATTTTTCATTCTTCTGGGAAAATACCCAGAAGGGGAATAGCTGGGTTGAGTGGGGCTCCAATTCTAGCTTTTTGAGGCATCTCCAATTGATTTCCATAGTGGTTGTACTGGCCTGCACTCCCGCCAACAATGGAGGAGGGATCCTTTTTCCCTACAGCCCTACTAGCGTTTATTATAGGTTGACTTCTTGATGATAGCCATTCTTTCTGGGCTAAAATAGAATCTCAGTGCTGTATTAATTTGTATCTCTTGAATGACCAATGATGCTGAACATTTTTTCATATATTTATCCGCCATTTGTATTTTTTTATTTGTGAAGTGTATATTTATCTCAGATGCCCAATTTTGGATTGGGTCTTTGAATATGGGTGGCCTGATATTTTTAATCCCTTAGCACATGGAGGTTACACAGCCAGCCGCTGAGGCATCTTGCCGCCTCCTGCTGTGTTTGGGAGCCTCTTGTGGCCCTCTCTTTCAGGCTTCTTTCTGAATACTCTCTCTGGTCAGTCTTCTCTCTGCTATTGTCACGGTTCTCCTGAGGCCAATGGGTGACCATTCTGATGGACTATATAGAACAGAAGTCTCTGGGTTGCTGTGTCCACTGCTCTGCCTCCATTGTAAAGGCCAGCCCTGGACTCACGTGACAATACACTCAACCTGCACATCCGGTCCCTTCCCCACCAGGCCTGCCCTCTCTACACTGTGAAGAGGATCTGCTCACTCTGTCTCTACCAGCTCCAGAGGGTGCAAAAGAGAACAGATTCCCAGGCCAAAGCCAAGAGCCTTTGTATACGGGTGAGTAGGTTGTCCACTGCACAAAGAGTACCTGGCCAGGGGCAAATGAGGGCTGAGAGCCTGTACCTTAGCACGGGTGGCCTGTGCACAGAAGGGGGCCATATGGACGGCACAGAGCTCGCTCACTCTTCTCCCTACTTCCTGCAACCATTTCTGAGCTCAGCCTCCTCTCAAGGCTCCTCCCCTGGCCTGTTCAGAGCCTAAATATGCTGCCTGGATTGAGAATCAGACTTCCACATGTCCAGCCCCTTCTTCTGCCTGGGGTCTGTGTGGCACATGGGGACGCCAAGCTCTGGCCTTTGTCCATCTGCTGCAGCTACCACATCCCAGCTGGGGCCTCGAGCCTCCAGTCACAGCAGTTACCACTCCATCTCAGCTTCCTGACCTCCTGAGACACCTGACTTCTGCAACTCATTCAAGGCAGAAATAGGGCTGGGGAAGCTCACCAGGCATTTTAGCCCATGGTGACGCAGCATGTGGGCACCCCTGGCATTTACATGCAGTCAGAGTAGATGATATATACATGCATTCCAGCCTGTGTCATACACACTCTACAGATACCACTCACCAGGAGATGCCACACACACACACACACACACACACACACACACCCTCCACAGAGACCCATACTCAGCCAACAACCCACAAACTCATACCTATAGAGTCTATACACAACCCTGGCTGACAACACATACACACACTCGAACAGATACCACACATTCCCACCTATACCATTGCTTTCATTGCAGGCTGTGGCTGTGAGAAGAGCCGAGAAACTACCACACTCCAGCCATTGCCACATGCATGAAGCCCAGAGACACAGCTTTCTAATTTGGCAGATGTGGTCAGGGGATGTGAGGAGAAAGTCCTGTAGCCCAAGCACAGAGAGGTTTTTAAGATGCAGGACCTTGGTTTAAGCCCACCTCTGCTTCTCTACAGACAGGTGAACTGGACCACCCTTCCCTCAATCAAATATAAGGCATTAGAAGGGAGTTGTCCAATTAAAGTCTTCGGAGGGTAGGAAGGACACATCCTCACCATAACACATGTGTTGAGACCCAGAACGGTCTGGGTGCTAAGGCAGATAAGAAGTTCCAGGCCAGGCTTACCCTGTGCCCTCAGGGGTTTGGTTCCTGGCTGGAGAGAAAAGACAGACTTGGAATCAGAGGATGGGATCACACACACACACACACACACACACACACACACACACACACACACTGTAAAGCATCCAGGGGCAGCAGCTGCTTCAGGCCACATCTAGACAGAAGAATTCAAGCAGGATGAGGGTGGGTGGGGGATTAGAGGATATCATTCATTTGCCAGCTATTTATTCAGCCCTGATCGTCCACTAGGTACTGTGCTCAGCAGTAACAGAAAGAGATAAGGCTCCTGCCCTGGGTCGCTGAGCCTAAGAGACAGGGGGTACCAGCAAGTGCTTGGTGAGGGTGACCTCAAAGTGCTATGGGGCAGATCAACAGGCAGGGGCAGTGATGGGAGCTACCTAAGGCCAGGGTAAGGCTCTGCTAGAGGCAATGAGTATCAGCCTTGGACTAAGAAAAAGGGGGAAACTCGCTCAGGCTCCACCTCTGCACCCTGCAACCTTGAGAGAGAGTGAGCCCTTACGTGCACATCAGGAGAGCCTCCCTGGCCTCACCCTGTCCAGCGCTGTTCAGGGAGGCACCAGTGGGAGTCTCATCACTACCACATCCTCTTCTCTCCTCCTCTCTGTGAGCGCCGGAAGCCCGGACCCTCAGAAAAACCACAGGAAGCAGGGAGAGCAGAAAGGGGGACTTCTCTGCGGCGAGCTCCCATGGTGTCATCTCAGCTGCACCTGTGGGTGCTCTGCCCTCCCTCCTAGGCCAGGCTAAGGACAGAGTGGTCTGGCCCAGCCTCCCTACCGGCCTGAACGGAGCTGGCCTGGGTGGTCCTTGGACGTCTGCCGATTCCCCCCTCCTCTCCCACCCCATCTTCCCCTTGGCAACGCGATGTCCTTTCCCGGGACATCCTCGCCTTTAGAGTCCTGAAGTATCTCGGCTGCGGGGAAGAGGGGCGGGCTCGCTACCGCCCTCGGGCTGGGTGCGGGTTGGGCGGCCCCTCCGGGAGCTGCCAGAGCCCGCCGCTCCCGCGCTAATCAATAGGCCTCAGGCAACGGGAGGGGCTGACCGGGGATTAGGAGCCCGGAGGGCGATTACCGCGGGCCCAGCGCCCCGCTCCCGCTGCTGTGCGGCTCAAATATCTCATTTTGGATGCAGCTCCGCGCTCGGCCTGTTTGCTTGTGGAGCCGGGGTCCCGGGGCAGGAAGCCAATTTGCAAGTGTATCGGAGATTAGGGCCGCCGGGCAAACATGCGCGGCCGCCTCAATCCCTAGACCTCGATTCTGCCGGCAGCCGAGCCTGCCCGGTTCTGACTCGGCTGGGCGGGGCAGTCGGGTAGTGGGGGATCCGCGCACCGCACCCCAGGGGAGGCACCCCTGGAGGACCATGGAGTTTTCTCTTCCTTCATGTGTACTGAATTTTGCACCTTTTGTATAAAGATCGTGCGTGTGGAGGGCCAACCTCGCCTTCTTCCTTAAAAACTGGATTGGTAGAAATCTTGAGATAGGTCAGTGAGGAGAGGAGCTGAGACAGAGATGAAGGTCAGGTTGTTGTAGGCAGCCGAGTTAGATAGAAATATTATAGGCAGTTAGGGCTAGGCCCTCGAAGGAGATAATGCGGAAGGCAAGATAACCAGCAACTACGGGAGGGACGGGTGCTCCCGCTGTGGGCCAGACCTAAAGATCAAAAATCGAACAAATGCTGACCTCCTTAAAGACTGACATCCGAGACTGACCATCACCCTGAGGACGCCAGAAGAATCATTAATACGACTACTACCAGAAGGCTATCTGATAAAGTTCTGTTCTGCATTCACTCCCACTTGCTAGGTGACTCGCTTTCCCATTTGGTCCTGGACGTTAATCAATTTTACCTGAGCAATGGTGCTTGTACCCTCATTGGTTGACCATAGCTTTGCCCCACCTCATGCCCACCTAAGCAAGTTTCCATAATTTTCACTTTAGACTCGCCTCACCGCATGGTTTTCCTCTATAAAAGTCCCTTGAAGAGAATTTCTGTGGGACACCCACTCAGGACCCCCCTCCTGTCCCTCTCTGGAACAGGAGCTTTCTTTCCCTCAATAAATATGTTCTGCTCATAACCTCCATTTGTTCCTAAAATTCATTCTTCAGTTTTAGAGAACATGAACTCATCCCAAGTACTTTTCAGGTTGGGAGATCAGTTTTCCCTGTATCATTTGGAGGTTCCTTATTGGAGGTCATCTACCCCAGATCAGCTTTTTCTTCCTGCGTCAAGATCTGGAAGACAAAGGACGGGCAGAGAAAGGAGAGAGGGTAAGAAGAGGGCCGGGGCCCCTTCTCCTGGGTCCCATCTTGCCATTCATTGCCTCTAGGCCTGGCAGTAACCCTCTTTTGGCCCCAACTCTTGATTCCCCATCTGTCAGATGAGGTAGGGGATTGGATAGAGGCATTGGCTGGCGTGGGACAAGGAAGCAAAGCTAAAGACCCAGGTGTAAATATCAGAGCCTGGTGGCTTGTTTGGGGGCTGGCAATGGTGCCAAAGGGCCAGTGGCCCCAGGGTGGGCAGGTGGGGGATGAGGCCCTCTAGGGCCCAGGAGCCGTCTCTGGACACCGCTGCAGTCTGATTCTCCTGCTGCTCCAAGAAGTGTCTTCTACACTCCGCCCCCAGCATGAGTCCATGCTCTACAGGACTTGCTGTCACATCCCCAGGACAGGCCTTGTCCCCATCTAGAGCTCTTCCCTCCTTCCCTCCCTCCCTCTCTCCCTTCCTCCTCCTGTCTCCCTGTCCAGCACAGAGGAGTCATTCCTATGAACGCCCTTTGTACAACCTTCTTGGAGGGTCCGAGTCTTGTCTCTTCCTGGCTGTTCCTGCAGGTGTCCCCTCCTGTCTTGGGCTCAGAAGACATAAGCAGATTCACGATGAGTCCATCTCTGGTTTGCTGTGGGTCCTTAGCCTTCCTTGGTCCTTCAAACATAGGCTATAAATTCAGTGTGGGCTGGGAGGTTTGGCCCAAGGATAGGTAGGATCCCTCACTCCTCGTCAAGTTGGCTTGGAAGAGGAGCCTGGTCCCCACTTACCTGTGCCCACCTGGGTCCCTCTGTGCCAGGAGTCACATAGTGACACCCCCCCTCCCCCGTGCCTGTGTGCACCTGGCTCTGGCTGGTCTCTCCAAAACTGCCCTTGGGAGACAAAGGCTCTTTGTAATCAGCCCTCTTCTAGGAAGAGTAATAAGGTCCTTCCTCCTGCTATTGACACTTCCAAAGTGACCAAACAAGCCCCCCCCCCCACTTTCTTCTAAATTCTGGGGGGGGGGCGGGGTCAGAATGCTGATTTCAGGCCTCATTAAAACCGGAGGAGAAACGAGCTCTGCTGGTACACTCCTGTAATCCCAGTACTAAGAAAACTGAGGCAGGAGGACCCTTTCAGTTAGATACCATTCTGGGCTACATAGTGAGTTCAAGGCCACTCTGAACTACTTAGTGAGACACTGTTTTTTTTTAAAAAAAAAAAGGCTGGGAAGATAGCTCCATGGCACAAGTACCTGCCTGGCAAGTGCAAGGTCATGAGTTTGAATCCCAGTCCCGGGAAAAAAAAAAAAAAAAAAGCGGGAGGTGGGGGGAGGGATGCAGCGACTCTACTGGCCCCAGAACAGAAGTCACCGTTGTCTCCTACTTCCCGCTCCCACCCATCCTTTGCTTTTTCCCCGGGATCCAGGCTTCCTTTTGTCCTCCACCCAGGAGAGTCTATAAAATCGTCCTAACTCCTAGGCTCCTGTAATGCGGCACTCTTAGGTCCTATCTTCGCCAGCTGGGCTGGCGAAGTCAGTGTCTGCCTTGAGTCTGTGTCTTACAGTCTCCGCGCGCCCCCTGCTGTCCGCCGCGAGAGACAGCAGTTCACGGGCCCGGCCCTGCAGGCTGTGAATTGCAGCACCTGCCACCTGGTACAGCTGGACTGGCGCCTTTTCGCGTCCTCGCTGGGACAGCGCCCAGAAGGAGCAGGCATTTACAGTACAAGATGATGTGCAGTTTATGGGTTCAGCACCACCCAATGCTGCTGTGGGGTGGGGAGGAATTTCCTTGTAAGCCTGAGGGTTTTGAGAACTAAGTCTTTGAAATAAGCTAACAGCAGATAAATTTATAGCAAAAGTGGAGGGGCATTGTGCAAAAGAGAAGAGAATGCTCAGAAACACAGCGAGATCTAAAAGCTTATGTATTTTCAGCCCCATATTTTGTCCTGGAAATTGAAGCCAGGGAGCTTATCATTATGTCGTTCAGGCTGGCCCCCATTCTCCTCAAACTTGTGTCAATCCTCCTGCCTCAGCTTCACAAGTGCTGGGATTACAGGTATATATCACCATACCTGCTATATACCTTCTTTCTTATTTTTTGTATTTTAGTACAGGGTCTAGAGGTTCTCACTACACAGATTGGACTCTTAGATCCTCCTATTTTCAGCCTACCAAGCACTGGGATTACAGGTTTGTACCACCACGCCCAGTTTTAGTCACAGTCTCAGTGCACCCTGAGGGAAGGGCCCGCATGGCACGCTGGAGATTGAACCCCGGTCGCTGTACCTGCCTAAGGAGGCACTAGTACCTTCTTTTTTTAATGCAGACAAGAAGACGATCCTGAATTCCTCTGTCTTCATAATTTCAGGATAATTAATTTTTTGCACTTAAGTCTTTTATTGGTACATTTTACATATACATACTACTGTACACTTTAGTCCTTATTTACATTTTTAGTTTCTCACACGGGAGAAATAATTTAGTATTTACACATTCACATGTTCAATTTATTTCACTTAAGAGTATGAGCTCAAGGTGCATCCTATCTAGAAATATCTCAATCTTATTTCTCTTTATGGCATAGTAGTACTCTACTGCATATAAAGAAAACACATCTTTATCCATTCATTAGTAGATGGGCATTTGGGCTGTTCCAAGTTTTAGCTGTTACCAACAGTAATAAATATAGCTGTGCATATATGCTTGTAAGAATATACACATATGTATGTATGATGATGCTTTGAATTCTTTCAGGAAGATACCAAGAAGGGAAATAGCTGGGCCAAATGGAACCTCTAGTTTCAGTTTTTTGAGGAATCTCCATACCAATTTATGTAGTGGTTACACCAGTCTACACTCCCATCAACATTAGAGAAGGGTTTCTTTTTTCCCCACAGCCCCACCAGCATTTGCTGTTGATTGATTTTGTGATAACAGACATTCTTCCTGGAGTCAATTGAATCTCAATGATTTGCATCTTTTGAATGATCAGTAATGTTGAATGTTTTATTATTTTTTTGTTTGCTATTTCTATCTCTTCATTTGTGTCTGTTCATTTTAGATGCCCACTTTTGATTGGGTTTTTTAATTTGTAGGAGTCTGATTTTTTGAGTTATTTTTGTACTGAGTTTTTTTGGTCTGTCTTTTTGAGACAAGGTCTCCCCTATGCAGCTCAGGCTAGCCTTGAGCTCACTTTGTAGTCCAGGCTGGTCTCAAACTTGAAATGATCCTTCTGTCTCAGGCTCCCAAGTGCTGGAATTACAGGCATGGGCCACCATATCCCGCCTTGAGTTATTTTTATGTGCTATATATTAGTCTTTTGTCTAAAGAACAGTTACAAATATTTTCCTCACACACTGTGAGTTGTCTCTTAAACCTATTGGTGGTTTCTTTTGCTGCACAGTCATCCTAGTTGTTGATTCTTTGTGATATTTCCTGTGTGATTGGGGTTTTGTTCATAAAGTCTTTGCCTACACTAATGTCTTCAAGATTTCTACCTGTTCTATCTCCCAAAATATTTGATGTTTCTGTTTTAACATTTAGATCTTTGATCCATGTCAATTTTAGTTTAGTGCATGGTGACAGATATGAGTCTAACTGTAATCTTCAGCATGTGGAAAAGCTAGTTTTTCCAGCATCATTTATTTTTACCTTTTATTTATGTTATGGCTGGCTCAGCCTGCCCTGGGGGTGTGGCTGGCACAGCATGTGGTGCCAGGGGTCCAACCGTGGTCTCTGCGGTCGCCTAAACTTGCCTGAGCAGGTGCTTTAGACTGCTGAGCTATCTTGCCAGCCCTTATTTTTACTTTTTAAATATGTACTTGGTACAGGGTCTCACTACACAGCTTGGGCTTATCCTGTTTTCAGCCTTCCCAGTGCTGGGATTACAGGTGTGGGCTACCATGCCCAGACTCAGTGGCACCTGGTACAGCTGGATGGATGCCTTTGTCCAGCATCCAGGGGCAGGGATGGTATAGCATGTGGTGCTGGCAACTGAACCCTGGTCCCTGTGCTTGTCTAAGCAGGTGCTTAGTCCACCGACTCTTCTAGCATTTATTAAAATGGTTATCTTTCTTCCAGTGACAATGTTTGGCTCCTTTGTCAAAGATAAAGTAGCTGAGTATGTTTGGAGTTGTTTCTGCATCTTTTAATCTGTTCCACTGATCCTCAGGTCTCTTTTCTTCTAATATCATACTGATTTTATCACAGTAGCTTTGTAGCATAATTTTAAGTCAGGGATTTTGATATTCCCTGTCTTTCCTTTGTAGCCCAGAATTACTTTTGCTATTCTAGGTCTCTTTTGGGTCCAAATTAATTTAAAGGGCTGGCCAAATAGCTCAGTGGATTAAAGCTCCTGCAAGCAGGTACAAGGATAAGGGGTTCCATTCCCAGGCCTGCTGTGCCAGCTCCACCCCCAGGGTGTGCTGAGACAGCAATTGATACTGGGCGCGGTGGTGCGTGCCTGTAATCCAAGCTCTTGGGAGGTTGTAAACAGGTGGATCACTACGAGTCCAATCCAGTAGTGAGATCCTGAGCACCCTATACACCCTCTCCTAAAAATGACATTTAAAAGAAATGAATTTTAAGACTGTTTTCTCTGTTTTGTTTTTGTTTTCTTTTCTTTTTTTGGCAGGATCAGGGCTCAAACTCATGACCTTGCATCTGCCAGGTAGGCATTTGTGCCACGGAGCCATCTCCCTGGCCCCCCTATTTTCTCTAATTCTGTGAGATATTTAAGTTGGGACTGCATTAAATCTGTATAACAATTTTGGAAGTGTGGCTATTTTCACAATTTCGGTTCTTCCTACAAAAGAACAAGAGATGGCTTTTGGTTTTCTGTTATCTCCTTTGATCTTTTTCATAGTACTGTAGGTTTCAAGGTAAAGTTCTTTTTTTTTTTTAAGGCAAAGTTCTTTTACCTCCCTCATTAGATTGATTCCTAGGCATTTCTTTTCTTTTATTTTCTTTTGATGCGATTATGAAAGGTGTTGTTTGTCTTATTTCTCTCTCAGTGGTTTTGTTATTTATGTGCAGGAGTGCTATTGATACTTGAGTGTTGACTTTTTTTTTTTGCGGGACCAGGGTTCCAACTCATGACCTTGCACTTGCCAGGCAGGCACTTGTACTACGAAGCTATCTCCCCAGCCCTGAATGTTGATTTTGTATCCAACTTATGCTACTGAATTTAATTTTTAAAATCTACATGTCTTTTGGTGCAGTTTGGGGTGTCTTCTATGTAGATTATTATATTACCTGCAAATAATGACAAGTTAACTTCATCCTTTCCTATCTTTGTTTTTTTTTCTCTTGTTTAATTGCCCTGGATAATGTGTCCAGAACTATACTGAATAAGAGCAGTGGCAGTGGGGACCCTTGTCTTGTTCCTGAATTTTATTTATTGATTGATTGATTGATTGTATTTGGCACAGGGTCTACAGGGTCTCACTACGCAGATCAGACTTGTAGTGATTCTCCTGTTTGCAGCTTCCCAAGTGCTGGGATTATAGGTGAGCACCACCATGGCCAGTCTCAACCACCTCTCAGTGCGCCGCAGGAGTGAGGCCGGCGCCACAGGCTGAGAATGAACCCCAGTCCCTGTATCTGCCTTAGCAGGCGCTTTAATCTGCTGAGCTATTTGGCCAGCCCTTGTTCCTGATTTTAGAGTGAAAGTGTTCAGTGTTTGTCCATTTAGTATGATGTTGACTGTTGGTTTGTCATAGATTGCTTTTATCAGATTAAGGTAAAAACCATCCATTCCAATTTTCTATAGGTTTTTTTTTTTTAAATCATGAATTAATATTGGACTTTGTCAAAAGCTTTTTCTTCATCTATTGAGATGATAATATTGCTTTTGGCTCTGATAATGGTGTATTACATTTATTGATTTGCATGTGTTGAACTATCCTGTATTCTTGGGATGAATCCTACTTGGCCATGGGATATAATCTTCCAGATGATTTGCTGCATTCTGTTTGCCACTGTGTATCTTACTGAGGATTTTTGCATCTATGTTCATTAAGGAGATTGGCCTATAGTTCTCTTTTTTGGTTGGATCCTTCTCTGGTTTTGGTATCAGGGTAATGCTTGCTACTGGGAATGAGTTAAGGAGTATTTCTTCCTTTTCAATTTCATTAAAGAGTTTGAAAAGGAGTGGCATTAGGTCTTCTCTAAGTTTCTTGAGGAATTAGAGCAGTGAATCCATTAGAGCCTGGGCTTCTTTTTGTTGGTAGTTTTCCAGTTACACCTTCAATTTTATTGACTGATACAGGTTTATTTAAAATTTTATATCTTCTTGATTCAACTTTGGTAATTCATACAGATCTAGGAACCTGTCCATTTCTTCTGTGTTTTCTATTTTATTATGGATTCTCAAAGCACATATTGATGATATTTTAGATATCTGCAGGGTCTGCTGTGATTTCACCCTTTTTGTTCCTAATTGCATAGCTTTGAATCTTTTTGTTCCTTTTGGCTAAGGGTATTCAAATTTTATTTAAACTTTCAAAAAACCAATTTTTCAATTCATCGATTCTTTGTATTTTTTTATTCTTTGTTTTTTTAAAGTATCAATTACATTAGTTTTTATTTGATCTTTATAATTTTTTCCTTCATATAAGCTTTGAGCTTGGCCTGCTCTTCTTTTTCTAGAAGCTTCAGGTTCACCATTAGGTTGCTTATATGAGTTCACTTTGTTTTACTGATATGGGAATTTATGGCTATTAATTTCCTTCGTAGCACTGCCTTCCTTACATTCCATAAGTTCCAGAACGTTTTATTGGCATTATTGTTTAATTGTAGAAAGTGTCTAATTTTGTCTTTGATTTCATCTATAACCCATTTGTAGTTTATAGCAGTGTTATTTAATTTCTATGTGTTAAGTTCTCATGGTTTCTTTTGCCATTGATTGCCAATTTAATGATAGGTAACAGTGGGGTATTGAAATCACCCAATCACAATTGTATTAGTATTAATTTGATTTTTTTTTTTTTTTTTTTTTGCAGTACTGGGGATTGAACTCAAGACTTTGCACTTGCCAGGCAGGCACCTATGCCCCTGAGCTATCTCCTCAGCCCCTAATTTTTAATCTCCTTAATACTTGTTTTATATAGTTGGATGTGCTGCTATTTGCATATATATTTATATATTTATGATTATTATCTCTTCCTCTTAGACTGTTACTTTTACAAGGATGTAGTGATCTTCTCTGTCTCAATCAATCGGTCCCTTGTCATGGAACTTTGAAAGATGGTTTTGCAATGTACATCAATCTGGGTTGGAGATTGTTCCTTTTAGGGCTTTATTATTTATTTATTTATTTATTTATTTGTCTTTTTGAGACAGGGTCTTGCTATGCAGTTCAGGCTGGCCTTGAGCTCACTTTTTTTTAAAGTCATATTTTATTTTATTTTTTATTTATCTTTTTATATTATGGCAGCTCAGCCTGCCCTGGGGGTGGGGCTGGCGCAGCATGTGGTGCCAGGAATCGAACTGCGGACCCTGTGGTTGCCTAAGCTTACCTAAGGAGGTGCTTTAGACCGCTATCTCGCTGGTCCCTGAGTCTCATCAATTTTATATTATTCTTCTTTGCAACACCTAGTAATTGTTTTTATTGCTATTTCATGGTTCCTTGTTTGTTTTTATATTTAGTGCAGGGTCTACAGGGTTTCACTACACAGATAGGATTTGCAGTGATCCTCTTGTTAGCAGCCTCCCAAGCACTGGGATTACAAGTGTCACCATCTCAGCGTGACCCAGGAGCAGGGCCAGCACGGCACACCAGGGATCGAACCCTGATCCCTGCGTCTGCCTAAGCAGGTGTTTAATCCCCTGAGCTATCTGACCCAACCAGTTTCTTGTTCTTTTTAAGAAACCTTTCTTTCCATGATCGCTGTCACAATCCTGTCTCCTATGGCTGAGATTCTGTCCTCATGTCGGCTGATTCTGCTGCATATACTTTCAGTGGAATTGTATTCTCCTGGATATCTTTGAATCTGTTTCATGGATCCCATTTCTTTCCTTTTGAGTGTTTATGGTTTCCGTAATATTCCTAAGCTACCCTATTTTTAAAAATCCATATCTAAAAAAAAAAAACCTGTATCTGCTCTAGAGTCACTAGGTCATTCATTATTGTCATCATTTCTGAAGTTTTCTAAGAAATTATTTTTATTATTTTTTTTATTTTTTATTTGATTTTTTTCCTAGAGTCTCATTCATCTGCTTTGTTACCGCCACTGTTACCACTTCAGAGGTTCTGGGTGGGCAGCATTCATATGGTTCCACCTCACCACCCCCACGCTGGCTGCCCTTTTTCTGTGGTGAGCTGGAAATCTGGTGTTGCATCTTGCTTATGGGTCTTTTCATTTACTTTCTTTCTTTTTTTTTTTTTTTTAAGTTTAATTCCTGGGTTGATGTTGTAAATTGCTTATGGTAAGTAGTTTTATTGCTTGTATTTAGAACCCTTAGGAAATGATTTGTCCTTAGAAATTCTGTCTTACCCTTCTCTCATTGCTGGGACAAATACCCGGCACTCAAAATAAGGGAAGGAAAGGTTTACTTGGCTCACAGTGACTGGAGGTTTCATAGTTCAAAACAGCCTGAATTACATACAAAAACTTGGCGCCTTATTTGCTCAGGAAAGAGGGTCAGTGCCTCTGCCTTCTCCCAACGTGTTCTCCCTGCCCGAGGTACACTCAATCCCAGACACAGCAGCCCTATGCTATAGAGTCTGGAGGAGAGGCTGGGGTGCCACCATGTCCAGGATGAGCCTCTCCACACCTCCAAGAGGGACCCCAGACCTGGGTGAGGGGTGGGCAGAGCGCATCCTGCCAGTTTGACTGTTCTCTCCTCTCTGGCCCCACCCCTCAAGTACCACCCTGGTCCTCTGGTCTTGCCCCTCAAACTACTCGCTGCTCCTCCAGCCACATCTCCCATGACTTACGTGAGGTTTTGGGGGGACAACTAGACACAAACCATAACAGATGTCTTCCAGATGTAAGAATTGGATTTTGAGTCTGTTGCAAGATCCTACATCTCCTATTTGTTGAGTGTCTTACTTTTTCCTCTTGCTGGGACAAAATATCCATCACCCCAAATTAAGGAAGAAAAGGTTTATTTAGCTCACAGTTAGTGGAGGTTTCAGTCCATACTTGACTGGCTCCAAGACAGAGTGACACATGAAGGACAGCAGTCATTCATGGTAGTGGAAAAAATAGCAAAGAGCAAAGCAAGGAACAGCAGCTGTGGCAGCTAGCAGGCCTCTCTACCCTCCTTACATTGTATGCAGATGATCTACCCCCAGGTGGGTGTAGCACTCACACCCAGAATCCCAGCATTGGAGCAAGAATTAATCATGAACTCTAGAAGCTGCTCCATGACTGTATGAGGCTTTGAGGGGATAACTTAGACACAAACCATAACATTGGGGATGAGAGATTATTGTCTTTTGAGCCTAGCTCCAGGTTCTTTGGCACTGGCTGATAGTATTTTTTATGACCCATAGGCAATCTCAGTTTTGGCATACCAGGAAGAATAGCTGGTTAGAACCGTTATATCACCTTGGCTAAAATGGTACAATCAGCAATAACAACAGCATGAAACAGTCTAGAAAATGACAACTGTGGTAACTATTAATTTGCCATCTTTAACCATATGAACTAGATTCATATAACAAAATCTAAAACAATCTGGAATTCTGATCATTCCCCTGCTTCTTAGCCCTGCCTAGCCCTGATGAGACTATGCTTGGAAGAAGCTGCTAGAAATAGAAAATGAAAATCTAGGTGCCAACCAACAGCTCTGACACAATCAAACAGGAGGATACTTACGTTTTTATGTACCCTCTTTATGGAGGACTAGGGAGGAGGGATATAGTAAGAAAGCAAGGAGAGAAAAATGATTTGGGAAAAGAGAAATAGACCTCAGAAGAACAGGAGATACCTCTGAGAATGTCTGGGTATGGTGTAAATCTCTAGTCTCCTCTGGTGTGGTACAGGTTAATCTTCCCTCATTGATGAGAGAGAGAGAGAGAGAGAGAGAGAGAGAGAGAGAGAGAGAGACAGAGAGACAGAGAGACAGAGAGAGAGACAGAGAGAGGTCCTTTTGGAGGGTCTGTCCTTAGGTAATTAAGAGACATGGTGGGAGAAAGAATCCCACCCTGCTTCTAGCATTCTTCAGGTGTTCTCAATCTGAAGTAACTAACACCTTCCAGGTGTGGTGGCACATGCCTGTAATCCCGACACTCAAGAGGCTGAGGAAAGAGTTCCAGGCCAGCCTGGGCTACATAATGGAGTTCAAGGCTTGCCTGGACTACATAGCGAGACCTTATCTCAACCAGCAAAACAAAACAATGTAAGAGGCTGAGGCAGGAAGAGCACTGTCAGTTTCAGGCCAGCCTGGGCTACATAGAGAACCTATGTCTCAAAAATAAAAGTAAAGTAAATAAGACCCCAAAGTGGCTCCTTTTGGAGTGGAATTTCTTGCACTGTCACTAGCATCCCTGCCCCAGGGATTCAAGGAGACTAAAATTTCCAGCCAGTAGAGGGCTGACTAGAGCCTTCATTTCCTGGCTCCAAGTGCAGGCCTCCACCCACGTGCGGGGCTTCGGTTCTCCAGGGCGCAGTGTGAGGTGCTCTGTGGAGGAGAAAACAAGGTTCTGCCTCCCTGGAGCCTGGCCCCAGTGCAAGTGCAGACCTGATTCTGAGCTGGGCAGCGCGTCAGCTTTGGTACTGTACACTGGGCAAAGGGCAGGTGGACCAGGCAGAGAGCGCCCAGGGGCGTCCCAGCCACTGGGGGTGTACAGGGTCTAAGGCTGTGAGATCCCTGGACAAGGGGGGACAGTGCAAGCTCGGGGCCAGAGGAGCTGGAGGGGAGAGGGTGTCCTCTTCTTCTGTCGCCAACTGCATGAGCTGGGCAGCTTGTTGTACTACCTTCCTTTAAGAGCAGTGTGTTTTTCATTTGCAAAGTAGGACTGCTGATTTTTCATGAACATGGTAAAAATACAATGCAACAATTCTGTTACATCCACCATGATGGTCCCTGAAATCTTTAGGTCCCCTAATGATTTGCAGTCAATCCACAGAACCGCTGGAGTGCGGCGAGTAGCCAGAGCAGCAGGCACTGTCCTTTGCGGCAGTGTCCAAATAAGCAGAAACTAGCTGGCTGTGGTACAGGCACCTGGAATCCCAGCACCCAGCAGGGTAAGGTGGGAGGGCTGAAAGTTCCAGCCCAGCCAGGTCAGTTTAGCAGCTTAGACAGCCTCTATTTCTAGATAGATAGATAAATGAATGAATGAATGAATGAATGAATGAATGAATGAATGAATAAATAAATAAATAAATAAATAAATAAATAAATAGGGCAGGGGCCGTAGCTCAAAGATGCTCTGTTCAATCTCTAACACCATACACCTAAACACAAGCATGTGTTCAGGGGCACGGGTTCAGGCACATTTATGTATTGTAGAGCTCATTTTCTCCATATTCAAGTGGAGACTAGTCCAGATCCAAGAAGAGGGCCTGGGGAGGGGCAAGGGCACCTGGCAACACAGCGTGTAAGTAGCTGTCTTTGGAAACACCGCAACGCGCAAAGGCTACGTGCCTTCTATGCCAGCCAGCCCGAATTCACAGGAAGAGAAGGATGTGTTGCTACTTCCACTCCTGCCCTCGGCCCACTCATCCACACCCCCCAGTGGAAGCTGTGGAATTGGGGAGGGTCAGGGGTCTGACCTGTCTACTTCAACCCTCCCGCTACCTCCCCCCCAACACACACACACACACACACACACACACACACACACACACACACACACCCTGCTTCGGGATGGGCCTTGGCCAGACAGGCTCCCAAGTCTGTGGATCACTTTGCCATCCAGGTGGTGGGAAAGGGTGGGCTAGGTGAGCAGGTGCAGAAAGCTCTCCACCCACTACCCTCTGGGCAGAGGGGGTGACTGGAACAAAGAGGCTGGAGCAGGAAGACAGCCTTTGCTGCTCGGCACCTGGCCTCCGAGCAGGAGCACTGCACACGCAGAGGACAGTGCACACGCAGAGCCGAAGACCCCAGCTCAGCTCTGCTGAGCCCAGGCCACTATTGCACCAGGCGTGGAGACGCACAGGCATGTGAAGGGCGAGAGCTGGTGGCCTGCGGAGCACAGTGCTCAGCACTGCAGACTCAGCGGGGAGCTTTTCCTCCTTCCTATCCATACCACAAAACCAACCGAGTCAGAAGCGCAGAGAGGGGAGCATACTGGGACCACCAGGATGAGGACGCCAGTTTGGGTGTCTGCTAAATGGGGGGTCAAAGTGCAAACCCTCCTTCCACCAGTACTCATCACTGGAGGAGCCCACATAGCTCTTGTGAGGAAAGGGGAGAGCCAGGCTGAACATGGCACCCTCTAGGCAGCTTGCGGTGGGACCCTCCTCTCCCCTACCTGTCTGTTTTGTTTTTGCTTTTGATTTAGGGTCTTGCTATGTCTTCCAGACTGACTCAAACCTACCATTTTCCTGCCTTGGCCTCCTGAGTCCCTTTTCCTCTTCAGGAACCTGCAGGTGTTGACTTTCCTGGCTTATTCCCTGGGTGCTCTGGACCGAGCTTACCCACCTCCCCCTCCTCATGCCTACCCCTGTGTTTGAAGCCAGGACTCCAAAGGGCAGCTCTCCATGTGAGTGTGAACAGCAAACAAATTGGCCTGCACACAAATTTCCTCACAGGAACCTCAAGTCAGTGCTGAACAAACAGTAGGTGGAGCCTCCTCCCACCTGAGAGCCCCAGTAGGTGGGGTGGCCTGCCCAGCCCCTGCACCTGGCCTGGGTGTGAAAGTTCCCAGGGCTGCCCACTCTCCCACTGCCCCTCAGCCTGCCTCCCCATCCTGGCCTTAGGGCCCATGGCAGAGCCTTAGTGGTAGAAAGCCCAGGAAAGGCTGTAGAGGAGGAAGACACGGACTGGTGGGGGAGGGGTCGGGCAAATCCATCCTCCTGCCTCTCCCCAGTGCCACGCAGCATCTACCTGCCAGGCACTAACCCACCACCAGATGCAGCAGCAGCAGCATCTCTAATGCGTCTTTCTAGGAGGTTCTGTCATCCTCTCCCTTTCTAACTCCGCTTGCTTCCAAGGCACTGGGAAAAGTTACACACACCCTGGCCTAGCTCTCTTCATATCTGTCTGTTTCATCCATGCCAAGATCCTCAGACCAAGCTCCAATGGTAAGAGTGCTAAGACGAACTGAATGCTAAGATGGGTGGTGACTTAACAACAACAAGAAAAAAAAATAACCTCATAAATAGGAAGAAAACAAACAAAAAGGAACTCAACACATCTTCCCATCAACCCTGAAAGGAAAAACAACAACAACAACAACAACAAATATTTCCTCTCTAAAAGCCAGGGCACAGAGGAGACATCAATTCAATTACAACTCAATTTCAACTATTCAAATAGATGCTGTCATTGTATGAGAGAGAGAGAGAGAGAGAGAGAGAGAGAGAGAGAGAGAGAGAGCGAGCGAGCTGTGCTGGGATTAAACCCAGGGCCTTGAATATACTGCACAAGTTCTCTACCACTAAGGCACATCCCCAACCCTCATGGTGGGCTTTAGAGTCAGAGAGACCTAAGAAGCTGTCTAGGATCAGTTTCCTCATCTGTAAAATGGAATGAAACACAATTTTGGCAGCAATAAAATAGCAACATAGCAATGAAACAGATATGCACTGTGCAGTGCCTGTGACATGACAAGGTCCCTGGGGGACGAGTCCTCCTTTTCAGGTGTTGGAGAAATAGGGAGAAAAAAGGACTCAACCCACAAGTAATTGCTAAGCACTGTGGTAGGTAGGTAGGATAGATGGAAAGATGAAAAAGGTGTGTTGCCTTGGGCCTTGGGCTGAACTGGGGCGTTGGGCAGAGTGAGCCAGAAGTCGAGACCTAGACATTTTGGACAATTCACTCCTTATTTCATGGGTCCTCAACGTCCTTTCCTTTTTTCTTTTTGGAGACAGGGTCTAACTATGTAGCCAGGTTGGTCTCCTGTCTTAGCTTTTTAAGTTCTGGGATTACAAGGGTACAGCACCATGCCTGGCCTTTAGTGTCCTTTTTAGCAGAGGAAAGATTTTTAATTTCTGCATTTATTAGTGTATGTGTGCAGTACATGACGATTACATTCATCCCGGGGAGCTGATACCTGTGACTTCCTCCAAAAAAAGGGCTTCAAAGAGATTGCTGCTGAGGTTGCTGCTAAGATCCCCCCGGCCCAGCGGTGCTCCCAGTGGGTGGAATCACCCTGTGTCACGCACAGGGGTTTCCTGCTCTGGCCCTTGCCCTTTCTCTCCCACCAGTCCTTCTTCCTCTGTGTTTGCCTGTCCTCAAAGGTGGGAGCTGCCGAGGGTTGTAGACCAGCCCTTCCATCTCTTCCCACAGGGCTGTTTCCCCTGCACAGTCTCTCCGGCTCCTCTGTCTTCATAGGCTTCTCTTTCTTTCTTTTTTTTTTGCGGGACTGGGGTTCGAACTCACGACCTTGCACTTGCCAGGCAGGCACTTGTGCCACAGAGCTATCTTCTCAGCCCTGAGGCTTCCCTTTTTTTAAAACACGAATTACCAGCCTTTACCACCTGAGATGACCGAGTGAAAAAGAATTGTCTTGGAACATGTGTGAAATATATAATATTTAATATAGGTAATAAAATAGTCTCTCTTTTTTATTTTCTTTTTTGTTTTTTTGAGACAGGGTCTCACTGTGCAGTGCAGACTGGCCTTGAGCTCACTTTGTAGTCCAGTCAGGCTCGAACTCACAATGATCCTGCTACCTCAGCCTCCCGAATGCTGGGATTACAGGCGTGCGCCACCACGCCTGGCTCATTCTCCTCTAAATACATTTTATTATAATATTTTTAAAAAGAGGGCACCACAAACTTAAAGCAGTGAGATTGTTTTTCAGTAATGAGAGTTAAGCGAAAGGCTTCATACTAAGCTATATTCCAGACATTTTATTTTGAGACAAATTCTCACCACAGCACTAAATTGCTCAAGCTGGGCTGAATTTGTAATCCTCCTGCCTCAGCTTCCAAAAGCACTAGCATTCCAGATGTGTTCCACCATGCCCAGGTGTAATGGGATATTTTACCTAGTTTTTGTGAATCAAATATATCAGTGTGTGGCCCCATAGACATAGTTCCAATTATTAATAAGTTCTTAAGCTATTTATCAGAATTTATTTATTCATTTATTTATTTAAGATAGGGTAGCCTTGTCTTTTTTTTTTTTTTTTAGTGTATTTGGCACAGGGTCTCATTATGCAGCTCAGACTCATAGTAACCCTCCTGCTTTCGGTCTCCCCAATGCTGGAATTACAGGCATGCATCACCATGCCTGGACTCTGGCAGGCTCAGCCAGCTCTGGGGCAGGGCTGGTGTGGCATGTGGTGCTGGGGATCAAACTGCGGTCCCTGAGCTTGCCCAAGCTTGTCTAAGCCGGCACGTTAGTCTGCTGAGCTATCTTGCTGGCCCAGCAGTGTGTATATATTTGTGAACAACTGTTTTAAAGGATGAAGCAGACGAGTAATATTAGATCAAAGATTTTTGACAAATGGTAGATATGGTGGCACACAGCTGTAATTCTACCACTTAGGAAGCTGAGACAGGAGGATTGTCCTGACTTTGAGGCCAGCATAGGCTATGTAGTGAGTTCAAGAACAGCCTGAATTACAGTCTTCAGACAAGACAAGGCTAGGGCAGGCAAGGTAGCTCAACAATCTAACTCCCAAGTTAGACTGGAAGGAAGGAAAGGTTTATTTAATCCACAGTCACTGGAGGTTTCAGTCCATACTCAGCTGGCTCCAAAGCAGAGTGGAACATAGCAGAAGGCAGCAGTTCATGGCAGTGGAAGGCAATAAAGTGGCAAAGGGAGGAGTAGTGACAACAATGGCAACAGAGAAATCTGTCTTCTTTAAACTGTATTCAGGCTGCCAGCCCCAGTGTAGCACTCACACCCATAATCCTAGCAGCATTCACACCCATAATCCCAGTGGATCATGAGTTAATCACAATCTCTAGAAGTTTGCCCCATGATTGCATGAGGCTTTGAGGGGACAAAAACACACACACACAAACACACACACACACACACACACACACACACACACACCATATATATATATATATATATATATATATATATATATATATATATATAATTTTGCTGCATAATGAGATAGATCAATGATAGACAGATAGATAGATATCTCCTATGCTTTTAATTAGACTAACACCAACCCTGTTCTATGTATTGAGTTTTCGAAGGGTGTAAAGAGCAATGACGAATAGTTTCTTACCAGGTATGGTAGTGCACACATGTAATACCAGCACTCAGGAGGCTGAGGCAGGAGGATTGTTATGAGTTTGAGAACAGCCTGGGCTACAAAGTGAGCAAAAGGCCAGTGTGACCCACATAGTGAGACCTTGTTTCAAAAGAAAAGAAAAAGAAAAAAAAAGGATAGTTTTTCCCCAGTGGGCTCTCACAATCTGGAAGAAGGGGCACAAGGAGAGACAGAAATACTCATCTACAGCTAAATACTGCAACCACGGGGGTGGAAAGGGACAATTCTATGGGAGTAACAAAGACAGAGGTCGGTGATAGTTTCAGAGGTCCAGGATGGCTCCTGGGAAAAGATTCTCCTGTGCAGATGCCACTAAAGCAGGTGTGAGCTCCTAGTGGGCAGAAACTGTGTTCTTTATTGTTCTCCGCAACCCTCATAAAATCTCAAACAAACATACATTTATTGACTTCATTCTAATTAAAGAGTTTAGGATTTCAGAGTCCTAATAGCAGCATACATAAGAAAAAGCTAGGAGACACTAGGTAACTGTGAAGTGTAGTGTGTGTTGGCACATGCAGTGTCTCCTGTCTGTGTGTACTCCCCGGAGGAAGGAACAAACAGCTCTGTTTGCACAGGCCTGTCAGGTGCAGAGGGTGGGGGAGATGAGGAGGAGGAGCAGGGATGGCCTGAATTGGGCCGGCCTGGGCAAGGGGAGGGGTTGTAGGGTCTCCCAGGGCAGCCCTCACCCCCACCTGCAAACACAAGCTGGGCTTGACCTGAGGCCTGCTGTTGTGGGCCTTCCATCTCAGCTCTGGGAGAGAGAGGAAGGTGCTAGAGGGAGAAAGGAGGGAGGAAGAGATGGAGGGAGGGAGGGATGGAGGGAGGGGTGATTCTTTGGAAAGAGGTCTTGCAAAAGGTCAGTTGAAAAGGAGAAGCATGGGGCTAAGGAGATTGCTCAGTGGAATAAGTGCTTGCCTGGCAAGTGCAAGGTCCTGAGTTTGATCCTTAGTACCACACGCGCGCACACACACACACACACACACACACACACACACACACAAAGAAAAGAAAAAGAAAAAGAAAAAGAAAAAGAAAAAGAAAAGGAGAAGCAGGCCAAGGACTCACCATGTGTGCACCAAAGGGACCTCCCAGTGTAAACTTCCCAATGTCCCATTTCCTCAGTCACTCTGAGATCTCAGATAACTAACTAACTAACTAACTAACCAAGATGTGTTTCCTTAATGAGGAGACAGGACTGAGAAGCAGGAGAGAGGGTTGTTTGGGGGATACCCAGAGAGCTCTTCAGCAAGCTTATCCTAAGTATTTGAACATTTTAAACTGGCTGTGGTGGCACACACCTGTAATCCCAGCACTCTGGAGGATGAACCAGGAGGATCACTGCAAGTTCAAGGCCAGCCTAAGCTGCATAGCAAGACCTGTCCCAAATAGATAAGCAGATAAATAAATAAATATGTGTTGGATTGGGGTGTGGTGGCCCACCCCTATAATCCCAGCCCTCAGGAGGGCTTTGCTCAGTGCACAGGCCTGAGTTCAGTCACCAGTATCACACACATGCATGCACACATGCATACCACACACATACGTAAATGTGTATATTTTAAAGTTTGAATCCTTGGCATTGTGTTGGGCTCTTAGGATACAGCGGGCAACAAGAACCCTATAAATTGTTACAATGTGTTTTAGAAATCCATGTGATATTATATATATATATATATATATATATATATATATATATATATATAAATCTTCTATTTCTTTGTTTATTTGATATAGGGTTGGATATATTGATCCTCCAGCTTTCAGCCTCCCCAGGGCTGGGACTACAGGCATGCACCACTATGCCAGGGCTCAGTGTACCTGGGAGCGCAGCATGTGGTGCCAGGGACCAAACCTTGCATTTGCCTAAGCAGGTGCTTAGTCCACTGAGCTATCTTGCCGGCCCACTAATATGTTTCTATCCATTAATTTTATTTTATTTTATTTTATTTTGTCTTTTTTTGAGATAGGGTCTCGCTATGCAGTTCAGGCTGGCCTTGAGCTCATTTTTGTAGCCCAGGCTGGTCTTGAACTCACATCGATCCTCCTGCCTCAGCCTCCCAAGTGCTGGGATTACAGGTGTGTGCCACCACTCCCGGCTTTATCCATTAATTTTAGTTATGGAACTTTTTATATAGAAATAAATGTACTAGTGTGCAACAGTGTGATATCTATCTATCTATCTATCTATCTATCTATCTATCTATCTCCAGGTGTTCCCCAAACAACTCTCTCTCCTGCTTCTCAGTCCTGTTTCCTCATATATATATATATATATATATATATATATATATATATATATATAGAGAGAGAGAGAGAGAGAGAGAGAGGGAGAGAAAGAGAGAGAGAGAGAGGATGAACTGAGCTATGTTCTCAGACACCTTTTTGTTTTTATTTTGAGAAAGAATCCCACTCAGTCACTGAGTTAGCCAAGCTGGGCTTGCATTCACAATCCTACCTCAGCTTCCCAGAGGGCTGGGATTACAGGCTTGTGCCTCCCTGTTCAGCTACCATAGATAGCTAACATAAACAGGTCTGTTTGTAGGTGCAGACACGGAAAACAATCAGTGCCCTTCAGCAGAAGAAGGATTGAATAAATTGTGTTCTACGGTGCTGCATAGCCACGAGGAAGAAAGAGTCAGCTCTAAGTCAGTGGCTTAGAGGGATTTCCACAATTGAGTGAGAAGAAAACTGATTGCTCCATTGTAAGCGCCAAATATTAATTTTATCAGAAAATTTGGCGTTGCTTCTAGGCATTGGCAATCTAGGGAATGTTTGTCTCCAGGTTTTTTATAGTATAAAAGATGCTACAATTTGCATTCTTTGTGGGAAACCTTAAAAAGAAATATTTGAATATTTTAACAGCTACTACAAATTACTTTCTATAAAATGAAACTTATTTATATGCTTAAATGTGTCATATGAGAAAGCCTATTCCCCTACAATTTCACCAACACTGGATATTATCAATCTTTTGATCTTGGGAATCACTTTTTTATTTTTTAAAATTTTTATTAGTACGTGCTTACAGTACATAATGTTTACATTCTTTGTGCAGGGTAAGTGTATGCACATAACACACCTTAATTCTTTTTCAGTCCCTTTTGCTTCCCTATCCAACCCTCCCTCCATTTCTTGTGGACTGGGGATCAAACATAGGATCTTGTGCTTACCAGGCAGGCACTTATGCTGCGGAGGTATTCTCCCAGCCCACCTCTGCATTTCTTGAAGAAAGAACTCCATTAGTAGAATGAAAAAGAAGGACACAGAATGTATTTGCTTCTATATTTCTGCAACTAAGGGCTAATCAAATGAGTGTTACTATTCATCTGTAAGATTCATTCAAAAAGATAATGACCTAATAACACAAAAAAGAAAAAAAAAAAAACCACTAGCAGGGACTGCAAACAAAAGGAGATGTCTAAGAGGCTGCTAAAGCATGCAAAGAGATCTCACCATAAACAGCCTTCAGGCAAACACAAGCAGATTAAACCTGGAAGGGGCCTTAAGCCAAGGCTGTAGCTAACCACTCTTGCTCTGCGTGCTACCTCTGATCCAGAACCCTGACTGGGAACCAGAATTTAGACCTGGACTAGTTAGTTCACCCTCCTTTTGGCCCCAGTCAATCTCACTGCCCAGGCTTCTTGCAGTGCCTCTTGGAAGGCCAGAGATACTCGCTGAAGTAGGAGTCAGGTTCCTCCAACCTGGAGCTGCGGGCGTAGGAGGGTCATGTTTGTGTCCCAGATGGACCACGTTGATAGAAAATGACATGGAGCAGCCCTGGAACTGACTGAATGGTTTCTATGTCAGGCATGAATTTGGAAAGACAATGTGATGGGGTCTCATGAAGCTCACCATTGCAGCTCACAAAGCACCTGGCCAGTTCTAAAAGTGTTGTGTGCACAAATTGATTTATCCTTCCTGAAACTCCAAAGTGGCTACTATCTTTTTTGACAGGAAACACAAACTGAATTGGTATCAGTGGCTCATGCTACTACTCCTGGTAACTCTGGGGGTCTAAAGCAAAAGTATTGCAAGTCCATTTAGCAATTTAGTGAGATCTTGTCTCCAAAAAAAAAAAAATTTTTTTTTTTTTTTTTTGCAGGACCAGGGTTCAAACTCATGACCTTGCACTTGCCAGGCAGGCACTTGTGCCATGGAGCTATCTCCCCAGCCCCTCCAAATTTTAAAAAGAACAAAAAAAAAATTTTTAAAGGGCTAGGGGTATAGGTCATCATGAAAGATTTGGGTTCAATCCTCACCACTGGAAATAAAAGAAACTGTAACCTTTAACTTGCCCAAGGAAAACTGCTAGAACATACTGATTATCCATCTGTAAAACTGCTATACAAAGTGGCGGAACACTCATATACTCTAGAATTTTGTAGGCAGTCAGTTCCTACAAAACATATTGGCAATGAGTTAGTATTTCTTACAGGTTTGGGGTTTTTTGTTTGTTTGTTTTATTTTTGTCTTTTTGAGACAGGTTCTCACTATGCAGTTCAGGCTGGCCTTAAGCTCACTTTTGTAGCCTAGGCTGGTCTCGAACTCCCACCAGTCTCCTGCATCAGCCTCCTAAGTACTGGGATTACAGGCAAGCACCACTACATCTGGTTTGAGTCAGTATTTCTTAACCTGTGTACTGGTTGGTACATTGTGTCAACTTGAGAAGTTTAGAAGTTTAAGTGACTCAAGGAAGAGCCAGGATTCTTAGTTGTAAACATCCTCATCCTTTGCAAGAGGAAGGCATGGCCATTGTGTGAGTTCTGCACCCCAGCTACAAAGTAGCTTGTTTATAATATAAGGAGAGAAGAGAGGCTGGCTAGAAGCTGCAGCTGCTGCCCTTCCCTTGCAGCTGCCCTTCCCTTTGCTCTGCTACTGATGGCTGCTCTCTGCCATGTGCCACTCTGCCTGGGAGCTAGTCCAGCATGGACTGAAACCTCCACAAACTTTGAGCTAGATAAACCTTATCTTCCTTAATTTTGGGTGTCTGGTATTTTGTCCCAGCAATGAGTAAAAAGTAACTGAGACAACCTGGAACCATTATAATGCCTTAAAAACTCTGTATATACACTCTCCTTTCTACGTTTTTGGATATAATGAAACACTTTTTCCAGTCAGGACATGTGTGGTGTGGGTACAGAAAATTCCTGGAGCCAGTTGTGGTGGTGCACTTCTATAATCTCCTGAGACTACAGAAGCCTCAGGAGGCTGAGGCAGGAGGATTGTTGTGAGTTTCAAAACAGACTGGGCTACAAACTGAGCTGAAGGCTAGCCTCAACTGCACAGTGAGACCCTGTCTCAAAAAGACCAATAAATATGGGGCTGGGAGAT
>PVKN010003619.1:0-36399 GCA_004027915.1 Capromys pilorides
TTTTACTCTGAGATATGCTTTCCCATACTATAGATTTCTAACTGATCAAAAAGTCAGAAGACATTTGGATTTTTGTGGGTTCCACTTCACTCAGGTGTGGCCAATGCCTTTGCCATTATATCTTTTTTTTTTTTTAAATGTATTTGGTATAGGGTCTCACTGTGCAGTTCAGACTCATAGTGATCCTCCTGTTTTGAAGCCTTCTAGCACTAGGATTACAGGCGTGTGCCACCATACCCAGACTCAGTCATCAGCTCCATGTATCTGGGTGCTGGGCTGGCACAACATGCAGGACCAGGCAATACGGGGCATCAAACCAGGTCCCTGCACTTGCCTAAGCAGGTGTTTATTCCCGAGCTATCTTACTGTCCCTCAATTACATCATTTTGACATGGTTATTCTTTTACTCAAAATAAATTTCTTAATACCTTCCAAACATGGCTTAGTACTCTGTTATTTTATAGGTCTTAGCACCTGGGTATGAAACTATGTTACATATAGCATGGATTTATTTTTATTTTTAGTTGTTCTTTAAGCATGACTTTCTTTGAGTTCTTCTATAACCCATTTCTCCTTGAAAAAATGCAGGTCAGAATGAAGCAACTAAAATTTTAATTGCTAATAAGAATTTTAATCAGAGCTAAGGTTAGTAAGTGCAAATAGATTTTGCCTGCATGTTTGACTGAGTAAAAATTGCTTATGACGAATAGGGGTGGGGGATTGTGCCTGTTTTCATGTCAAAAATGTTCTGAAAACAGTCAGCAGAAATGTGTCTGCATCAAGGGCAGGGGCCGAGGGCTGGTTAAAGGGGTGGAAATGAGTTTGCAACCCCCTTTCGTGAGAAAAGGGCAGGGAGTTTCTTGTCCATATAGCAGTACTCTCAGAACAGGAGAAAGCTTTTCTGTGCATCTGGGAGACCTGGTGTTCTTCTCACAACCTGAGAGTCTAGGCTTTGAGGATATAGGTGCCAACTCAGAGACTGAAAAACAGCAGATCTGAAGGCTAGGAAAACAAAAAAATCCTTGACCTTGCAGGTATTTGTGTTTAATTAATGCACTACTTAAAAATCTGGAGATTTATGACAAAAAATTTAAACTCTGGCCTATATTCTCAAGGCTGGAATTGAAGGGGAATCTGAGCTAGTATCTCTAGTACCTCTGCTGCAGTCTCTCCACTTCTTAGTGTCTCTGACCTTGAGGCTTCATGCAGTTCGGTTGTACTAAATGTCTTTACTTAATTGTGTTACCTGCTTAGCACCCATAGGTACTGAGCTTGTGAAATCTGGGTTAAGTGAATGTGCTCATGAAATTAATGGGTTCCTACAAAACCGAGACTCATTATAGTGAATATAGTCGATGCTCATTAACCACAGTGATTTGGAAAAGTTTCTGTCAACAAAATATGTAAATTATATGGAAGTTTATAAACACACATTGAATTGACCTCGTCAGCTGGAAGTTCTCCTTCATGGTGACAGTCGGCCCTGTGTGCAGCCCTTCTCTCAAGTTAGTCACATCACTGTGCAGTGTCTCCACTCAACTGTGAAGAGCTGCTCTGTTCACAAGCCTCGAGACTGTGTCAGGGTTGATCTATTAGTGTTGCAAATAAAGACAAATGCCCTTTGGAGAAACTAGGTATGAAAGCCAGGCCAACCTCTTGAGCAGGGAAAGCTGTTAGCTCTCTGAACTCTCCCATTCTCCCTCAACTTTCCTTTCTCATGCACCCTTCACTGCATGCCACCCCCTCGTTTTGCCTCCTACTTTACTGCTAAAAACATCCTCCCAGCTAATTATTAATCTGAAAGTGTCGGTGCTTTGGCAGCCTCACTCTGAAAAGCCAGAGCTGAGAATAGGATCTATTGAAGGTAACAGAGGACACGGGGCCACAGAGATTCGGCTTTCTTTAGAGAGTAGCGTTTCTTTGCAGACTGACAAGAGTTCGACTGTTAGGTATCATGTCCCCTGAAACATACTGATAACATGTAAAATACAATGGGTGGTACAATTCTTAGGTTAGGAGAGAGAGTCTTTTTTTTTTTTTTTTTTTGGTGATTATTAAGCAGCACAATTTTCATTACTCTGAAACTTCTACATTTTATGAAAAACCTTAGCTCTGGTTCCCATGGTAGTTAGACATTTTAGACTCTAATGATGGGCTTTTTAAAAATGGTCCCTCGGGGGCCAGTGGCTTCTGGGTAGAGATGTGAGTCTCAAGGTGTAGGTAGAAGTTAATAAATGGAAATGGCCTGGACAGAGGTTGTACCAGTTTCTTCTGTTGTCCACATTAAAGCGAAGTGTTTCTCCAGTGATGGGAATTCATGTAAGAGATGAGGTATTAAATGTTCAGTGGGGCAGGTGGAAGGCTTTGAAATAAGGAAGGCATAGTTACTTAGTAAATCTGTATTGAGCGCTTGAGGCATATATTAAACCCTGTGCCATGTAATAGGGATGCACAATTGAGTAGAACATAGTCTGAATTCTTAAATAATTTCCAAACTACTGGAATAAAATTATTAATAACTATGATCCTGCAGTTTTAATGGGCTGTTCTCCTTGTGGAGATCTCGGGAAATTTCCTTGGTCGCCTAATAAGAGATTCTCCTCTGTGTTAGTTAAGCACCCTTGTACCTCTTCCTCATGTCCTATTGGCCCAGTAATTAAGGTTTTTCTTCTTCCTCTTCCTCTTCCTCTTCTTCTTCTTCTTCTTGTTCTTCTTCTTCTTGTTCTTCTTCTTCTTCTTCCTCCTCCTCCTCCTCCTCCTCCTCCTCCTCCTCTTCCTCATCTTCCTCGTCCTCTTATTCTTCTTTTTTTAAATGTGTTTAGTACAGGGTCTACAGGGTTTCACTACACAGATCAGACTTGTAGTTATCCTCCTGTTTTCAGCTTCCCAGGTCCTGGGATTACAAGTGCGTGCCACCACGCCCAGTTTCAGTCTCACTGTGCTCTAGGGGAAATTTATTCCTTATGAGTACTCTGGAGCTCCAAAAAAAAAAAAACAAAACAAAAACTTTCTACTCTTCTTTTCCCACTTCAAGGAGGCAACTCCAAATAAGATGAATCAGAATGATATTATCACAGAAATAATTTTATTATCAAGATTGGCATAACTGATATGAGAGAAAACTAAATTATCCTCTTAAATAATTTGCTATCATTCGTACTTTATCACTGCCCATAAATTGTTTGTGATACTCTAATGTATTTTAAGGGTTGAGGAGACACTGGTTTAGATAATGATTGACCTCTCAAGATTGGCTTCCAGCCCTAGAGTACAACCTTGAATCCTTATCAGTGGGCTGTGTATCCATTGCAGTGCCTTGAAGATACTAGGCTCTTTCCCTCACTGCCTTTTGGTGAACCCACACCCTTTCTCTGAATTTTTCTCCACAAGAGGTACTCATCACTTCTCTGTGGTCTTCCTCTCCAGGGCCAAGACCCTCAAAGTTCAAGTGCTAATTCAGGCCCCTGGAATGCCTGGCAGGTGACTCTGCCTCTAAGCATGTACCCCTCCTGATATGGAATGCTCCTTATGGCCCAGAAGACAGAGTTGCAGTAAGAGAATTGAGACAAGGAGTGAGGAACATTAACTGCAGTGAAAGGCACTCCAGAACATGGAGATGTAAAACAAGGGAAGGAGGGAACAACCAGGGCACACTGCCATCTTGCCTTTGGGTCATAAGACATGAAACATATTTATTTGTACATATCTTCTTTCCAAAAATAGATGGGAGATCAACTGCATTACTGTGTAATTCTCAAAATTGATTCTTCTGTCTTCTCTGCCAGTGTCATTTTACTAATAGTCTTTCTCATTGAAACAAATCTATGGGGTGTGAGCTGCTACTCCCTGTTTTAGAGATGAAGAAACAGATTAAATAACTTGCCCAGGATCTCACAGACTGTTACCCACTGAGGTAGATGTGGCCTGAGAGTCACCCAAGTACTAAGTGTACTTATCTCGCTGTGTCACACAGCAGGATTCTGTTGGATATGGATGATTTAAAATAAATTTTAACACTGGGTCTAAACATGAGACACAGGCAGAATTTTATGGATTGCTTTCATGGATTTCATTTTGTGTTATTTTAAAATAAATGCAAATAAAGCTTCTGGATCAGTCATAAGATTTTTTTTTTTTTTTTTTTTTAAACCAACAGGATGAGTTTAAGGGCAGACATTTTAAGTTAAAACTCAATAAGTAGGCAATAGAATCAGTACACATAACGTTTTATCAGAATATCCAGATGGCATGTATGTTCAGCAAATAAAATTTCTTTGTTTCTCAAAAAGTAAAAAGAAATACATTTCATGTAGTCTTGGGCATGAGCACACACAAATGCACATGCACAGGAAAACCAAGCCCGCGTTTGTGTTTAGCTGGCTCTGCGGACTTTGGACTCAGAAGCTATTTTTAGAAGAGGTGTTTCCGCAATTGATGTTTTAATCATAGTCATTCATTTACTTATGAAAGTTAAGCAGTTGCTCTAGTTGAAACTTTAAGACTGGAAAAAGGTCATCCAGGCACATTTGTGTCTTAAAACTACATTCAGCCTTAAAACTACAGTTCTAATGAATTAAGAAGACTCGATGGGATGTCTCTGTCTATTTCAAAGGTAAAAATTCATCAATTATTTTAAAAAGTAATAATTTCTGTCACAGTGTTTTCTTCCTAGTTCCTCACAATGCAATTGATTTAAAAAACATCTTTTTTCTAGTAAAAGTAAAAATCAAAAGAAGTCATCTTCAGACCTTGCTAATCATTCCAGAAAGCCTTTGCCACATTGTAGGTATTCAAAATTTCAACCTTTGTTCCTCTAGGCAGCACAGTAGAGGGCAGAACTTCTAAAAGGTCAGCAGATTTCCAGCAGCGATGGGGGTGCTTAGGCAGTACATGGACTTCTTTATTGTTTTGCTAGCTATGAATTTCTTTTACTGTAGCAGTATACTCAGAACAAATTTTAAAGGACACTTTACACAATATGTGCTCTGAAAAATGTGTATCTGGCACATTAAACTTATAATTTTACAAGTGTCAGTTTTTAGGGCTAAGCTAAATCAACTTAATGAAAAATATGCAGCAAAACCAAATAGTTTAAATAAGAAGTACCTGAAGGCGGAAATCATGAAGGTGGTGCACAAGTGCCACCACCAATGAAGCGTTGTCGTGCCCAAGGAACCTCAGGCTCTTTCTAGAAATCCTTACTGTCAGCTTTAATTCCATGCCTGCTCCCTGTTTTTCATTGTCTTGTCTTTCTGCCCCTCCTTAGTCTTGGTCCTGTTTTGTAAATTGAGGTCCCTTTTCTTTATTTTGTCATTTCTTTTAGCGTTCAAGCTATTACTTGGGTGTTTTACTTGTTTGACAAAATTTTTGTTGTTGTTGTGTCAGCATACATTAATTATACAAATTAGTGGGTTCACTGTGACATTATCATACATGTAAGCACCATGCATTGATTGTGCTCTGACACTTTTTATCCCCCCCTCATTCAGTCACCTCTAAACATATAAACTACACTTACCAATAAATTTATTAAGCAAAAGCTCCTGTACCAGACAGTATAAGAAAGCTACAGAACTCCGTAGCTCTGCCTTCTGGGAGAACAAGTGCTCACATCTGTGATTCACATTAAAGCTGCAGCCATTGGAAGCCCTGGACTTCTGCCATAATCTTTTCTTTGTCCTTCTGGATGACTAGGAGAGCGATGTTGGAAAGCCCCTGCATTGATAAAACGCATTATCAGGGCTCAGATTACAAATTGAAAACATGTGTTGTTGCACATTGTGAATGAGATTATATATAAGAATAAAAAAAAGGAAGTCCTGCATTTCATAGCTAGAAATGTGTGCTTCTTGGGCCATTTTGAATACAAAAGGGAAAAATTGATATACTTTCATGATTCAAGGGTAGAGGGTAATACATCTTTGGTCAGTCAGAAATTTGCAAGTCTGAGTCAAATGATGAGTTTTAAAATGTCAGTTTCTCTGAGTCTTTAAAAATCATTCGCATTGAGAGGAGAATTTAAAGTAGTTCATACTGTTTTTTCAAATAACTTAACCCCAACAAGTGGCTAAGATATAATTATTATTAAACTGCTTTCCCTTGGGAATGTGTACTTGAGAACATCACAGAGGTTTTGAAGTACTTGAGTGCAGTGAATAACCTGTCACAAGCATCTCTGTATGCCAGTATAGCTGTTTTACGCTTGCCAGCAGTTCATGAGATTTCACCTGGTGAAAAGGATATGGCTGTGGTTTCTTTGCCTGAGTTTCTATATGAGTGAGAAAAGCACAAGAGAATGTACTTGATTGTGGTTGCCTGCTCATACAGTGCTGCTCTTTTTTGTGTGTGTGTGTGAAAAACAGGAAGCTAAAATTTGTCCCTTGTTCAGTTAATACTCAGTAAGGACTTATCTATGTGCCCAGCTGGGAGATAAAGATGCAAGAAACATTTCTTCCTTGAAGAACATCAAATCTTAAGGAATTAAGTAAAGTAGTAAGAAGTTAGACTGAGTGCCTATATGTTGTGATAGTAATTAATTGAAACTTTTCAAGTTTTTGATTTTGTATTTCATCCCAAATAGATAACTTTCCAAGTAGCATTAACACATATTTTGAAGAAAGAGCCAGTGAACTCAGGTAATTTTTAACTCTAGTTACTGTAGGTTCAAATTAGATTGGTAGGTGTTCTTTTTTGTTTTGTTTCTCTTTATGTTTTTTATGTTTATATATATTTTATTTTATTTTTTATATATTTAGTACAAGATCTACAGGGTCTCACTTCACAGATTGGACTCACAGTGATTCTGTTTTCAGCCTCCCAAGTACTGGGATTACATACATGCGCCACCACACCCAGTCTCATTCCCTGTCTCATCGCACCCTGGGGACAGGGCTGACATGTTGTTTTGTATATATGTATGTACGTATGCATGCATTTGGTATAGGGCCTTACTACACAGCTCAGCCTCATAATGATCCTCCTGTCTCAGCCTCTCCAGCACTGGGATTACAGGCGTGCACCAGTACCCTTGGTTCCCAGATGGCACAACTTGTGGTAGTAGGGATCAAACCCTGGTCTTTGGACTTGCCAGGTGGGTGCTTAGACCACCAAACTGTTTCCCCAGTCCTTTCATCTTCTTTTTTTTTTTTTCTGCTCTCTGGTCATGGACCACATTTCCCATTATACAACCCATTACTTTTGAGGATAATTGGGCGAAAGAGTACATTCCAAGCTCTTATCTCACAAACAATGAAAAATAGAATGATGTACTTAGGCTCACTAAATTAATACCATATCATTTCACATTGCCATAAATTCTTCTAACAAAAAGGCACACACAGAAGAATATTTGTAACCAAGTACATATTCTGAATAGGAAAGATTTAATAGAAAGAAGCCATTCTCAGTTAGGAAGCCAGAGTCACTATGGTGATAGAAGATAATGGATTCATTATAAGTTTCAGACTTTATGCATTTTTCTAAGCTCTGCAGTTGCTTTACACCAAGTTATTGGGCCTGATATCACTGTAGGTTGATGGAGCCAGTTGAAAAGCAAAACTGAGTTGAAAGCGAAGCCAAACAAGTACAACCTGGAACCTAGAAAGACAAACCAGAACCTGTGCTTGACTCACGGCTCCTCCAACTCAGTGACTTGGAAATCTGTAGCATCTGGCACTCCTCATTGCACAACTGTTCATGCACCTGGCCCAGTGACCAAAGGAAGAGGTCTGGTGGGAGCAAAGATGCAGCAGCCTGGCTCCTGCCCGGCACTGACGAGGTGAACCTGAGGCCGGAGAGCAGCGCTCCCTCGTGTAAAGTTCCCTGGAAACCAACAATAATTCCCACTGAGGGAAGAGAATTCTGGGAATGGGTTTTACCTCTCATCATATTTGATATAATGTTCATATTATAAAGCCATTTCAGAAATTAGCCAATGCTAACACAATTAAAAAGTCCCTACCACTTGGACTTAGAAACCTTTGTCCACATGAATTCATAAAATCCATTCTGCTCAGGAATTATGTTTAAAAGGCTTTCTTCTACACATTTCTACAGATTCAAGCAATTTTCTTCTATATACAACTATAAATTTTTAGTTTACTTTTATTAAAAAACCAAATCTTTAGGAGTATCTATAACAAGTTCCAAGACTGATGTTGTATAAGCTACATTTTTCAAAGAGAGTACATCTCTTCAGAGCATATCTCATCCTGTACTGTACAAGTTAATGAGATTAACTTGGCACCTGGCTGAGCAACAGTGTTAGTGAAAGGTATATTTTCTGCCAGAATAAATTTCATATTTGGATATCTGTAAGTATTACAGATTTATGTAATACAACGTTGCAGAAAAATAAAAACTCACTTTAGAAAGACAGTTTCTGGGGTTGGCGAGATGGCTCAGTGGTCTAAAACACCTGCTTAGATGAAGTGAGGCAACCGCAGGTCCCACAGTTCAATCCCCAGCACCGCATGCTGTGCCAGCCCCACCTCCAGGGTAGGCTGAGCCATAACAGTAATAACAACAACAACAATAATAATAATAATAATAATAAATAGACAGTTTCTTCAGTGTTTCTTTTTCATTTTTGTCTGGAGATTCTTGCTTATAAGGATATATGCATTGGTGCTCCATGAAACAGTCAGCTTATCAAACACAGAGGTGTCCAACCGGATGCTACAGCAGGATTGCTGAGTGAGTGGGAGACCAACAGATACATCATCTGAGATTCTTTTGCTGTCTAATATTCATTGATTCTTTATTAGAACTTAACCAGCACTACATTTTTTGGTTCTAAATGACTAGATAAAATGTTTGCAGGGCAAGTACCCCTGTAATTCCAAACTTTCTTTCTCACCTAAAAGGCACATTAAAATGAATTAAATTTATAAAACAAATGAATAAATAATCTTTAATATGTTATTGAAGTACTAGTAATAAAAATCTTATCTTTTGGATAGGCACAAGAAATCTATTATACAAATATTTCACCATCTCAATCATATTGTCCAATCTTGAAAAAAATGTGTTTAAACAAGTACCTACAAAAACAAAAGGCAAATTTGGTGAAAAGGGAAGAACATGAATTGGTTAATAAAGCTCTCTCTGCTATTTCCAAATTGATAAAATAAAGTAGCAGTAGGCCAGGCTGTAGCAGGATTAACTGTGTTACCAAATGTATTGATCTAATCTGTTCGTGCAGTGTCATGCGTTGAAGTATTAATATTGTTTGCCTATTGCAAATCCCTGAACTTGGGGTAGGATTTCAGGGCATCATTAATCTAAAAATGACTAAGACTTGTTGCTTATCCACAAAAGAAGCTAAAATCTCATGAGAGAGAGAGAATACCAAGAACCAAATCAAGAGAGGGGGCAGTATTGCATGTGGACTTAAAATGGAAGTGGAAATATGGTTCTATAAAGATAAAGCTTTAAAATTCTTTTCTAAGATTCCCTGCTTAGAAAGGGCAAAAAAAATTATGACAATGGTGAGTGTTGCCAGGGATATAAGGCAACCGAGCCTTTCGTCTGCTGCTCGTGGAAGTGCAGAAATGATACAGCCACTATGGAAACGCTTCAGTAACTTCTTATCAGTATTTGCTTACCATATGACCTTGCAATTTTGCTTCTATTTAATTAAAATGAACAACTATAATGCACAAAAATTATTTATAGTACCTTTACTTATAATTGCCAAAATAGGAAAAAGCTCAGACATCCTTCGACCAGGAATTAAATAAACAAATAATGGCACATTAGTACTGTGAAACATTGTCTAGAAATAAGAAGGAATGAACTTTTAATATACAAAACAGAGGTGAATCTCAAATGTTACGCCAGTGAAAGAAGCCACACTCAAGCAGCCCTGTATGTATCAGCTGACAAGCCCATTGCCTCAGATAATCCCTTCTCAGCTGTTTGGTAAGTGTGTACACATGGTGTGCCCTTTACTATCTGTCTCAGTGGGGCATGTCTCCTCTCCACTATCATGTGAAGATGCTAAGAGAAATGTTTTTCGGTACGACTGGCAGAGGTCTTGATGTATGAAAAATGCTGTCTCTATGATAATACTGAGCTACACGGAGTTTCTATCAAAAAATGGAGCTTATAACCTACCATAAAAGATAAGAGCTGTGCATTAACCTAATTCCATCGAATTATGATAAATCCTATAATGAGAGTTTCCTCACTGCACTGTGGCTACTGAGAGGAGAAAGTGGTCACTTGCCTGCCGGGGGTATCAGAAAAGGATTATTTTGTGGAAAATATGACATTTGTCCAGAAATGTCAAGACCCCAGTAGATTCTAATCTCTTTAAGAAATAAATTCTTTCTGTCTTATTCACTAGATTTGCCCCCACGTGTAGGCACTCCCTGATATTGAAATATCCATGCATTGGAGTTGAATAATAAAAGTAAGGACGCGATAGCATACTGACAGGCCGTGCACACATCCCAGGGGCCCTGCCTGAGAGTCAAGGCGTCAAGTACTTGGAAAATCTGAGAACAGCTCCCTACAGCTGGAGCAGTAGTCTTTCCAAGTCAGGCTGGAAACAAGCATGAGTGTACCAACTTAAGTGATTTGAACTTTTTTTTTTTTTGTTATAAGGAGCTACTGAAAGCTTCCGAGCTGAGAGCAATGTGATCAGATCTGTTTTAAAAGATGTCATTCAACAGTGACTACTTGACAGTGACTATTAACAATTATATAAACCATACCGGAGCAAGATAAGGAGCCTGTATCTGAGACAACTGCAATCCAGGCATGACTTGGCAACTTTGGTGATGGTGGTTGTTAGAATATTAAACCAGGAAAGCAGGAGGCAGAAGAGCTACTATCCAGCACTAAGTTGCCTTCTAAACTATAGCATCAATTGATAATTTTCTGAAGTCTACTTTTGTATGGTTGGGGTTACATGGAAATTATAAGAAATGAAATCTGTGGAAGCATTGTGTAGCTTGAAGAACTACATAAAAACAGGTGTTGTTATTTAAGCTTCAACTAATGGAAAGAAAGTTACAAATGTTCCTGGCAGAGATATGACAAAAATTGATAACTGTATGGGAGAAGAGGACCAAAGCTGTCGATATGATTCAGTTTGACTGGGAGAGTGTTGGTGCCATTAACCAAAGCAAAGGGAAAGTTCATTTTTAGTAATAATGTGTACTCTGTGTCAGACATTTTTGTGATACGGCAGCACAGAGTGTAGGTGTCTGTTTTTCACTGAGATAGAGGGAGAAGAGCAAGAATGAGAAGACCAAGGAGCAGTTGGGAACTGGAGCCATGAGAGTCAGCATCAGAGGACGTGAAGCAATTACCAAGCGTACAAATAAAGAGTTACAAAAAGCATTTTTAGGGAAACCTGTATTTGGGAATCAACAAAGGACCAAGTTTGACCTAAACCTGAGTGACCGTCAAATAACCAGGAAAGAAAGCTGACAAGCAACATGTCTGGGAGAGGTGACCAGTGGTGAAAATAAAGCCTGGGAATTTATGAAGATGAGGATTAAAATGTGTTTTTATCTCTAAATTTAAAGGCTAGTACTTCTTGCAGGCTCGTTGTGAGAAAGAGATGCTACTAAGCACAATCTCTTATACACAGTAAGCTTAGGAGTAGGAGCTATTATTAGTGTTATTGAAAATTCATTCTCAGTTTCAACATCCTTTTGGGATTTTAAAAAATGTGACCCAGACCTTGAGAGGGTTATGAGTAATGTTGTCTTTATTTTAGATAAATCATAGGCTAAATTTGCTGCATAATAATATCCCCTGACCTTTAAAGGGTAAAATGCAGTTCATTCCCACTTTTAGAAGAGCAGCATGCTGTTCTGTCAAAAGCGTATTGTTTTTTAGTAGATCTCATGATAGTCCTGCAAGGAAAAACAAATTTTGTTCATCCAGACTGAAGCTAAATGTTATCAAGGTACACAGGATAAGAACAACTTGCTCGCCAGGGTCCATCTGCCCCCATGTAGCATGCAGTAAAGCTGACTTCTGGTCCAGAAGTGTCAGTGAGATACATTCATGCACCACAGTCCACTCAAAATCATTAGTGGAAAGAATGAACTTAAACAATTTCAACTTAAATATTGAACATCCTCTATGTACACCTTCCAACGTCCTATGTGTGAATGACCGAGATAGCACAGAACAATACCCCAGACTCCTTGGATCATATTGATTATTCTTTCATTTTTGTCTAAGAGGTTAACTGTCTCTCATTTAATCAGTGTCAGAGCCAGTTTGCTTTGCAGAAAAAGCTTAAAAGTCCCTCTCTTCTAGGATCATGTACTCTGTTTCTCTCAAACAGGCTACCTTAGAAAGGTGTGCAATTGTGGAGCCACAGTGTGGAAGCAGACAAGACCTAGACAAATCTGTAATCTTTCTGGCAAAGACTGTCCATGTGAAGCAGGATTCTGTGATCTCTAAAAACCTGTGTCCTTGATGATACATTGTTCCACATGTCGGAGGGATTCATCAAAAATCACGCGCATTCCCAAGAAAATTGGTAAGAACATTTTTGTCATCATTTAGTGCCACTTAAAGACTAGGATTAAAACAAGTTTTCTTCTACATTTGCAGAAGGCAGTTAGCATCAGGCTGATCATGGAATCCCCCACCAGGTCTCTTACAGGTTAACTCTAATTTCCTGCTACTTGGGAACATGTGTAATATCCAGTATTTATTTCCCTCTTTAATTGCACATTTTATTTAGTGGAGTCGTTTTTCACTCACTTCTAGGTATAGAGCTTTGAAATCATTTCTGGAATTAAAACCAATTTTTTTCTTTTTACTTTTAAAGAATAAAAAATTTAAAAAAACATTAAACATGATATAGGATTTCAAAGCAAGATGATAGGAAATCAACAGTGCTTGCTATAATGCATGTTATCCTCAAAGTAGTTGTTCAGATTACCAGATATAGGCATGTAGAATGTATTAAAAAAATTAAGCATGAGCTGTTTCCTTACATAAACCATTAAAAATTAGTGATACATTATCTTAGCTATCTTATGCGTGTGCATGTGTGTGTATATATATATATTTTTCTTATTTTCTCTTCCTTTCTTTTTCCTTTTCTTCATTATAGTTGTTCTTTCCTTTTAAGAAGTTTCTTTCCCTTTCACAATACGTGTTATACCTTTCAGATTCTATATACTCTTTCTGTTTCTTACACTAGGGGGACGATATGATGTTTACACATATAAGTCTGATTTATTTCATTTATGAGTATGGTCTCTACCTGCATCCACTTATCTATAAATTCTTCATGTTTATCTTTCTTTAAATCTGAGTAGTAGGCCATTGTATAGAAACACCACAGGCTGGCAAGATAGCTCAGCAGTCTAAAGCACCTGATTAGGCAAGTTTAGGCAAGTGTTCAGGGACTGTGGTTCGATCCCCAGAACCATATGCTGCACCAGCCCCACCCCCAGGGCAGGCTGAGCCAGCCATAACATGCATGCATGCATGCATGCATACATACATACATACATACATACAGTTTAGAAACACCACATCTTTTCTATCCATTCCTCAGGTGATAGGCATTTGGGTTGTTTCCAAGTTTTAACTCATTTCTCAGTGAAGATTCAGACCCACTCTTTCTCTACTCACACCTCACTGCTTTCTCCTTTCATATCTCTATGAGTTCCAAACAAGGCAAACCATAGTATGTCTACATCATTTTGTCTTTTATCTTTGCTTACACTCATCCCTCTGCCCAAAGGCTCAGCTTTTAAAACCCAACCCAAATCTTTATCCATTGCTAGGAAATAGTACAAATTCTAATTTGATCAGTTAGATATATTACCTACAAAGATACCTACAAGATATCTTTATAAAGATAAATAGGAGATTAATGTGTAATGGGAGATGCACACTGGAAATGGAAGTGGATAAAAACTGGAGAAGTCATAGTTTAAACAACATGAAGAAAATTAAGGAAAAGAACTATAGAAGTTTTTGTCAACTTTGAATATGATGAGGAGTCTTAGATGGAAACAAAATGAGTCTGCTCTGTTAAGGACAAAACATAGAAAAACTCAGGGCGGAGTGGGCTTGGCGTGGAAAGAAATCCAAAGCTACTCTGAAGCAGGCCCCAGAGAATGGGGAACCAAAAGCCGAGCACAGTTTTTTGGGGTCACTGTTAGACAGTTATAATGAGCACCACTCACCTAGTGGTCGTAGTATCATCTGAACAACTAGAAGAGACCCTCAGCAGGAACCGTAGTTCTATTGAAAGTGAGTCATATTTTGCAAACTGTTGCTCCTCCTAACTTGTGCTTCCTTTCTCTCTTGTTAAAACTTTCACAGAGTACAATGATCAAGCACTATTTTCGTTGATCTTTATCTACACTCTTTCTTAATTTACATTTACATATGTGTGTACACATACATCTAACAGAATAACCTCTACAAACAGAAAAATACTTCAGAGCTGAAGAAAATGATGTTTTGCGTAAGAAAATCAGAGCTCCAAACCTGAGCAACTGATGAAGTCAAGCTACCAAAAAAAAAAAAAAATCATCTTGGGGCAGCCTGATAGCTCAGAGGACTAAAGCACCTGCTTTGGCAGAGCACAGAAGCTAGGTCTGATCCTCAGGATGTCTAGCCTGCCCTGCCCTTGGGACCTACTAAGACTGCAAATGAGACTGGGCATGGTGGTACACAGCTTGTAATCCCAGCATTTGGCAGGCTGTAAACAGAAGAATCACTATGAGTCTGTTCTTCGTAGTGAGACCCTGAACACCTTGTAGACCCTACTCTAAATATAGAAAAAAAAAAATCATCTAAGTGAAAATCTAGTCTTTTTTTTTTTTTTTTTTTTTACTTTTGAAGGAAAATTAAGCAGTTGGAACAGCAGAGCTACAGATTTAGACAAATGTATGGTCCAGCAAGCCACTGTCCCCACAGCCCCCTCTCCATCTCAGCTTTCCCACCAGTTCTACATATCCTTCCCCATCCATGTTCATTTTTACATGTGTACGGGTGAACACTGCTCCATTTCCTTTCAGAGTCGTTTTGGGGAAAGGAGATCCAGACATTTGGATCTCAGTGAAGAGGAAAGAAGTGCGCTAGATGACAGGACAGCGATTTGGGGCCTCTGTGCTAGGGCCGGATGTTGCCAAAACATTGTCAGCATTAAGGCGTCACATTACAGATGGGAGTGTTTTGCTCAGGCCATAATTACAGTGTGGATGGTATGAGACAAAGGGTGATAGGGAATGGGCAGTGGAGTGCAAAGGTAGAAGAGGGTCTGTTAGTAAGAGAGCCCAGGTGCTTCTACCAGCATCGTCAGTAATGCCACTGCTGCTGCTGCCACTGTCACCCTGTGTGTGCCACTCTCCCTGGAGAGCTCATGCTTTCCTTCCCAGGTGGAGGTTTTCATTCCTGTATGACAAGCAGTTCAAGCCTCAGGAGTTCATTTTCATTGCAAATGCAGTGTGAGCACAAGTGCTCTGGTCCTACAGATGCATCTTCAACTACACGCTAGCTGTGCCAGCACAGCCTCTGACCCAGAGCTTATTGCCTGAGCTCAGACGTGGGGCTTTGGAACTGCCAGGAATCCTCCCACGTGTCAGTCTCTTGTCGTTCTCAGCCTCTTGACTAAGCCCCTTCTGTTTCACTTGTCTTGGTGGTTTCCTGCCACCCGCTCCTTTCTGGGCTCTGCAGCTCTTCCTCTTGGTCTCTACTGATGCTGTCCCATCCAGTACACCCCTGAGGCCTCCCTAGGTGGGCTGGTCCCTCACTGACTGACGGTGGGCACCTGTGACCTCATCCTTCATACCCTGCCACACCCCACTGGCTCCCTTCTGCCCCCTCCTCTTGTGTTAGCTGATCGGCCCCTTTAACATTTCCTTGGGTCCAGCTCTTCCTCCAGGTCCTGCTGCCATTCTCGTAGCACCCCTGCAAGTGCCTTCCAAAAGTCTCTGCCCCCAGCCTCCACACACCTGTCCCTCCGAGCCAGTTCTGCCTTAGCTCTGCTCTGGCCCCTCCTCATCTCTTACCAGATGGCTGCTTTGCATCTGGAGTTTCAGCAGTGCCTGGCTACTCTCTTGTTCCAGTCCCACTCCACCCCCCAATGCTCCTCTCATCCTGCCTGGCCTGGCCTACACTTCCTACATCTATTTCTGTGCTGTTTATGTGTACCTGAAATAGTTTCTCCTCCCACTGGCAAACTCCTGCCCAATTTTTAAGGTAGCTTCACTGTCACCTGCACTCTGAGGCCCTCAATGGCCTCCAACCCAGATATCACAGCAGGTGCTTTCATAGGTCTGGCTCTGTCACAGTGCTCTCCACATGGCACCCATTCGCCTCCTCCACCCACTGACCCACTAGCTAGGGCCCTCCTGCAGGTGAGACCTGGGCGATGGATGTATAGATTCAGCCCACTTGGGTGCTCTGCATTCCAGGGCTCTCATCTCCCTGCTTTTGCACCTGATCCCCTTGACTCCCTGCAAAGCCATTCTTGATAGCAAAAGTTGGAAGAGGTTATCCTTCCCTTGTGTGTGTACTCAGGTCTCTGGCAAGGAAACTTTCTCCCCAGCAGATGCGAGTCCCTGAAGGCAAGCACTGAGTCTTGGCTGTTTCTGTGGTTCTTTGATTTACCATAGACCTGGCATATAGAGTAGGTTAAACAATTTGGGACAGCCCCCATAGCATTGCTTCTTATTCAGTTCTTAGACTCTTTGTTTACTGCATAAGAACAAACAAGAAAAATTATTACTGTGCAGGCCTTGTTTTTCTCACCTCATACCCTTAATTAAAGGAGAGATTTTTACAAGCAAAACATTAAACCCATTTCCCAGCTCTGCTAATCTTAATAACAGGTGGTCCTCTTCCACCTAAGCACATGTGAGTAACATTCTTATCACTCTGAGAAAAAAAAGAACGTCTTCAGTTACCATCTGAGGGGGATAGAGTTGCCTTGTATAGCAAGTAATCAAATAATAAATCCTGAAAAGTAAATACTTCTGTCTTATTTTGTCTTGATTAGAATTTCCAGAGATTTGTGATGTCTGTGAGGTGAGCTCAGAGGCTGTGCTTCATAAATCCTGGGATGGTAATGGTGGAGTCAGGTCATGAAGGGCAATATCTAGTGAGTGAAGTGCCTGTCCTCTTACAAGCAAATTTTCAGGCAACCACTGCAGGGTTTAGATTGCTCATTTATCGATGAGCTCTTCTACACCAGTGGATTTGTCCTAATAAAGGAGGTATGTCATAAGGCAAGGTGAGAGATGACATGACACCTGCGCCAGGGCCAAGCCAACAAGGCATGTCACCAATGTCCCCTCCCCACCACTTACCTTACTGTTGACAAAGGATGTTTCTCTTATTTACTCACATGATTTTTTTTTTGCTATAAACCAGTCCAAAAACTAATTCAAAGGCAATAATTGTCTGAGATATAAACATAATCCTCGTAACTGCTAATGAATAAAATTAATATCAGCAAGAGCTGTTGTTTTATATTAAAGTAATTTGGCTGGCAGTACATTACTCCCAGCTGGCTTCATATGAGCTCTTATTTTTCTCATTAACCCGTCTTACTTGATAATTTCTAAAACTCCATAAAATCACACTTCTTGTGCATGTTGACATTCACCCAACAGTAACTGTGTTCCTTCTTTCTTGCCAGTGCTGTGCCCCTAGCCTCATGAATCTCACAATCTAGCTATAAAGACAAAAACAGATGATGACAGCTTGGTAATGCCTTATTAGAGAAACATGCAGAGACACAAAGAGAGAACAGAGAAAGGGCATCAAATTCAACTTTCTTGTAGTGGCTCTGTGGAAGAATCCATTCCATTCCTGCAGTCCTTAGCATGCTTTGCTTTACAAATGCATCTCTCCAAGCTCAGTGTCAGGCTGTATGAGATCTTCTTCCCTGTGTCTGTGGCTATATCTAAATTTTCTCCTCTTGTAAGGATCACAGTCATGTTGGATTTAGGATCCATCTTGACCCAGGTTGATATTACTCTAATTTGACTTTCTCTACAAAGGTCTTATTTTCAGATAAAGACTGTAATTATCAGTGCTCAATAGATCTGGATTTTAGGGGACAAATTCAAGTACAGAGAGCTTTTAGGAAGCTGAAAACAGTGTCTGAAAGGCAGAGAATATTTTCCATTTTTGAACAACCATAGATCTTTGTGAAATGGTTGGATTAAAAGTCTTTGGGGGCCCTGGGCCCTGATGACAAACATGAAGTTTCAGAAACAGTGTCAATCTGGAGCAAGTTATTTCACATTTCTGTGCCTCGGGTTCCTTATCTATGAAGTGGGAACACTTATGGAACCCATTACATAAAGGTTCCAGGAATCAGTGTGTCTAGTACTTTAGATTAGTGCCTGATCAATGTTAACAACAGTAGGTGTTATTATGAGTCCTGTAAGTTCCTCCTAACTTCAGCTGGGATCATCTACTATTTGCTAACAAGTTCCAACAAATACCTTCTTTTTCTAAACCACTCATATTTTACTATAGTGAACTCAAAAATGGAGCCAAAATTAGTAATTTTATAGAGGTTAATCATATAGTTTGGAGAAGGAAAATTGAATATACCACTAGAGTCATGGAAAATAGATGAAAGCTCACATTTAAGAATCAGATAAATGGGATTAACAAAAGATGTTAATATCATGTTGGTACAGAATTTTAGAGAAGAGAAATATGGGAGAGTTTTTTAAAAAATATTCTGAAGTGCAACAGTGCCATGTGTGCCATTGATGGAGACAATCTTTCTGTGTAAGTTCACAGTGTACCAGAAAGCACAGTGGCCTGGGAAGCAGATTTGAGAGTCACATCCTTCAGTTTGCCTAGATTTTTCTCACAGATCCTCAATTTCTTCACTCAGAAAATGCTGCCTTTGGTCTAGATGATGCATTTCAGGCTAATTCTTAACATCCCAATCTTGTAGCAATAGTCGATAAGGTAGACACTGTGCTTTAGATATATCCTGAATGCATCACCCAAGTTTTATGTGCTAGAACCTTGCTTCCAGGTGTGGTGAGGTTGAGGCCTGGGGCCTAGGGGTATGCAGGTAAGGCAGGGGGACCAAAGTCCTAATAAGGGATTAATATAGTTTCTGAGGAAATAGGTTAGTTCCTGTGAGAACAAGTTGCTATGCAAAGATCAAGCCATGGCCAACTCTCCCTGGCTGGCTGGCTTTTGTGAGATCTCTCGGGCACACATTCCTGTTCTTATGATGTCATCCACCATCGAGCCCTAGCAAGAGTCTGAGCAGATGAAGCCATGTGGGTCTCCAACACTGTGAGTATAATAAACCTCTTTCTTTATAAATCATCCAGCCTCAAGTATTTTGCTAAAGGAATAAAACTGATGAAGGGTGTTTATAAAGCTGCAGGATAATGTAAGGTTACCCAGCAATGAAAGGGAATAGTAAAAAGGACCCTAGAATAATCTGATAAATTCTGGCTTGTGCAGCTGAGGAGAAGGAAATATTCAAAATAAAATGGGGTCAGAAAGACAGAGGAGAAAGAATAGGCTATAGCTTATGGAGGGCAACGGAAACACATACATCAAAGAAATGTACATGTTGCTAGGAGGTCAAGTAACATGTAGTCAGAATGTCTTTGGAATTTATCCAAATCAAAGGTCACATATGGCCATGTAACTATAGCATGACAGCAGCAGGAACCTAGAACTACAGACTGGTTTATGAGTCAAATAATGAGCAACCGGTGATAAGACCATGGGCCCAGGGTCTCAGATGTCCCAAGGTCAGAGAGTGGAAAAGAGTTTTCATTTATGACTGAGATATGGCCGTTGGGTAGCCTAGCAGTCAATACGTATGGCAGAATGACAGTCTCCCAGTTGCAGACAAGTAGTCCAAAGGTCAGCATTGTTCACTGGTTGCACAGGTTCTGAGACAAAGACAAAGCCAAGTTATAGATCAGATAAAGTGGTGCGAAGAGAAAGCAGCCATAGACAGTGACTTCCGTGTCCCCTCAGCTAAGTGGTTCCGAAGCAGGAAGTATTCACACCTGCTTCCTTGGGGGTCCTGGTCCCTTCCATGGCATGCTCAGTCCATGGGCTACAGAACTATCCTCCAGAATGAAAGTTCTGCTCCTGCAGCCAGGCTCTGCCTCCCCCTGGAATCAGTTAGCCCTCCACCTGTAACCAATTCTGCCCTCTTGTCCATGATTTTAGCCTATCAAGGAGGGAACACTGCCCTACTAGTTGTCATTTGGGGCTGAACCCAAAATTCCTAAATCATGTGGAAAACCTAGCCATGATTCCAGAAGCCACTACAATGCAGAAGGGGTTCTTCTAAGGCTGCAAGCCTGGCCACAACCATTTTTAATGGTTGTAGAAGAATTGTTTGGGCTGAAGGCCTCTCCTGAAATGTGAGACACTTATGTGTCAGAATGAATTGCTGAAAAAGAAAAAATACAAAGGCACTAAAATTGTTACAAAAGAAAATCTTTATGCTTAGCTTCCCCTAAGTGAGCACATCTGACACATATCCTTACAAGTTTTCATTTCATAGAACTAGCCCCCAACACTGCATATGATTTATATTGAGTGCCAGCTGAAGCACCAGAGGCCAGCTCCCTGCTGGACTCTCAGCAGGCAGAGCACCAGCCAGCCAAAAGCCCACTCACATTATCTTCTGGTACATTTATGTTTCTTCTTGTGTTATCTCACTTTCCATTGCTGTGAGGAAGAACCTGACATGATACAGTCTGGAAAGAAAAGAGGTCTATGTAATTGAGTGTTGGATGCTGCACGTCTGTGTGTGGTGTTGGCTTTGCCAAATGACCCCTCCCCATGTCATAGTGGACAGCATCACAGACGGAGTCCATGTGAGAAAAGTCACACAGCGAGACCAGAAAGCGGAGGAAGAGAGGACAAACCATTGGTACACTTTTATCAAAAGCCCTAAAGAACTACTGTGAACCCAGGAGAACAACCGCCATCTTTTCTAAGGCAATATCCCCAGTACCCTAGTAACCTGGCCTGAGAGCCCCCCTCTTATAAGGCTCACTGCTCCTTAACTCCACCCTGCGAAGACCAAGATTCTGTTGTATGCACCAGAGCATTTCTCTTTCACCTTGCAAGGCTGTGGGGTGGCTCAGGAGCAGCTCCTCACCTTGTGTAATGTAGAGAACTTATTTAGGAATATGACAGAGAGGTTTGCTTTTACAAAAGAAACTTCTAGGCCAGGCATGTGGTGCTGTGCTTCTGTAATGCCAGGTACTCTGGGAGACTAAGGCAGAAGGAGCAGTGCAAGCCCAACCAGGACAATTTAGCAACTTAGGGAGACTGTCTCAAAATTAAAACAGAAAAGTCTTTTTTTAAGTCTGAGGATGTACTTTGGTAGTAGGGCCCTGGGAAATAAGGGAGGGAGGGAGGAAAGAAAAGGGAGAGAAGAGAATGGGAAAGGGGAGGAAAGAAGGCAGGAAACGGAAAGGAAAAAAGAATTAGGAGCTGGTAGTTCTGCATGTAAAAATAATAAAAGCAAAATTCAAATTCTCAGTAATAGAATTAGTACTATAGTAATTAGTGAAGAGGAACTACAATTAAGAAAAATTATAATAAAATTAATTTGAATATCATTCACAAAAACTATAACAATCTTAGTGTTACCCATTACTATCCTCAGTGTGAAAAATATTTTGGTGGTTTTTAGGACCATTATCTAATTCATCCTGTGTATATAAGTGCATGGTTTTGCTCCTGCTGTGTTTCCTATCTTTTCTGTTTGCTGTCACTTCATTGTTTGACGCTTAAGTCCTTGGTTTCCATTCAGCTGTGTTATGCCTTTCCATTTTTATTGCTTCGTTTCAGTTCTTACACTAGGTAGACTATTTGCACATGTAGGTCTGGTTTATTTCACTTATATCTTCAAGATACATCCATTTATATATGAAGTTTTCTAATCTATCATTCCTTATAGCTGAGTAATATTCCATTTTATAAAAATACCACATCTTTTTCAACCACTCTTCAGATGATGGGCATTTTGGTTGTTTCCAAGATTTGGCTATCACAAATTGTGCTGCTATGAACATAAGTACACAGATATGACTATGATATGATGTTTTCAATCCTTCTGGGAAAATTCCCAGTAGGGGAATAGCTAGATTGAATGGGATTTCCAGTTCTAGTTTTTTTAATGAGTCTCCACACTGCTTTCCGTAATGGTTGCACCAGTTTGCATTCCCAGCAGCAGTGGAGAGGGGTTCCTTTTCCTCACAGCCTCTCCAGCATTTGTTGTTGGCTGATTTCTTTATGGTAGCCATTCTTTCTGGGGTGAGATGGTTCTAAGTGTTGTTTTGATTTTCATTTCACGAATGGCTAGTGATGTGGAGCATTTCTTCATCTATTTATAGGCTTATTGAATTTCTTTCTCTGAGAAGTGTGTGTTCATCTCAGATGCCCATTTCTGGATTGGGTCTTTGAATTTTGAGACCCTAATGTTTTATAGGGTCTTCTACATAGAAGACCTTTGTCTGAATACTTATTAGTTAAAATTTTTTCAAGATTAGTGAGTTTTCTTTTCACTCTGTTGGTAATTTCTTTTGACATGCAAAATCTTCTCAGCTGAAGGAGGTCCCAGTTGTTGATTCTTTCAGATGTTAAACGTGCATTTTGATTTTCGTCCATGAACTCTTTGCCTATCCCAATATCTTTAAGATTTCCTCCCACCTTCTCTTCCAAGAGATTTAGTGTTTCTCTTACAATATTTAGATCTTTAGTCCATTTTGACTTTGGTGAATGGTGATAGACCTGGGTCAAGTTTTAGTTTTTGGCTTGTACTGATCTAGTTTTTCCAGCACCATCTGTTTCTTCCAGTAAACAGGTTTGGCCCCTTTGTTAAAAATAAGGTGGCTGAGTGTGTTTGTGTTTTCTTCTGCATCTTCTAATCTATTCCATTGAGCCCACGTCTATTTTTTTTGCCAATACCATTCTGGTTTTATCACGGTAGCTCTGTAGTATAACTTTAGGTCAAGAATTGTAATGCCTCCTGCCTTATAAAACTATAACAATCTATTTAAGTAAATATCCTAAAAGTAACCAAAAAATCAGTACATTAGCACTTTGTAGAATAAATAAAAAGAAATAAATGTTATATAAAATAAGATTATAGGGCCATGGATACAGGGATATAGCTCAGCCTCTTAAGCACCTGCCTGGCAAGTGAAGGTCCTAAATTCAATCTCTGGTACACACACACACACACACACACACACACACATACATACACAAACATACACACACACACACATATTCTTACACCTGGTGCATAGTGGGTGTTCAGTAAATATACTTGAAAGAATACTTGCTATATCCAAAATTTATTGTTAATATTTAAAAGCTGTACATTATTTACTGTATCCTAGGACAAGATATCTCAGACCTCAGAGACAGATCTCACTGTTTATCCCTGTTCTACCAAACAAGTAGGAATTTCCTGGAATCGAATTCTCTTGACACTGGTTAACGCTCACAGAATCTTTCCTTGAAATTAAGTCTCTTTGGCCTAAGTTAATTGTAAACATTATTCACCATGAAATGGAGAGCTCCACATAAAACCAACCCCCTGTTAACATCACTTAGGCAGATTGTGGTTTTGTTTTTCTTTTCTCTTTATGAAATGTGTCAACAAATATTAACCCATCTGATCAGGACCCAGACTGTGTTACAGTGATAGCACTATGGTTCATCACTGGTAGGGACATGGACAAAAAGGCAAACAAAAGTCTACTTCATTAAAGGAAGGAAAAACTAACAACAGCGAAGGGTGGCATGCTCCTTCTCCCACAGCTCTTTGCAGGGCTGAACTGGTGATGTCGAAGCTGCCTCCTCTAAGAGTAGATGCAATTATTATTTTATTAGCCAGGGTACAGAACTGCCAGAGCAAATCTTATCCAACTGTCATGGAATTGTTCACAAGAAGGAAGAGGAAAGTTATCCTTTTTATTTTTATCTCTGTTTTGGTTTCTTTCTTTTTTTTTTTTTTTTTTTTTTTTTTTTTTTTTTTTTTTTTTTTTTTTTTTTTTTTTTTTTTTTTTTTTTTTACTTATTTCAAGACACAAATAGACCAAGGCCAAGGAACATACTAACTCCACCTGGTATTGCAAGGCTGCTGGCTCTAGACCAGGTATTTATCATGGCTACTCTTCTCTCATTGCTGGGACAAATACCCAACACCCAAAATGAAGGAAGGAAAGGTTTATTTGGCTCACAGTTACTGGAGGTTTCAATCCATATCAGCTGGCTCCAAGGGAGAGCAGCACATAGCAGAGAGCAACCTTTCATGGTAAAGGCAAAGAGCAGAGAGCAAAGGGCATGGCAGCAGCTCAGGCAACTAGCTAGTCTGTCTTCCTTCCCTACGTTGTAATACAAATTACCTGCCCCAGGGCAGGTGCAGCATCCACACCCACAATAATCAATCACAAACACCAGAAGCTGCTCCATGACTGCATGAGGCTCTGAGAGGACAACTAGACACAAACAATAATAGTACTATTCTAATGTACTTTTTAAAGCAGGTCTAATGCTCTTTTGTGAGTGTCTTTACATGACTGCCTCTGTTTCTTAAATCCATTCAAAATATTTATGGCCATTTCAGTCGAATAAAATATCATGATGCATCCACCTTATTCACTACATCCAAGACTGTGAGATTTCTAGCTCTTTTCCAAGATCATAAGGTAAACATTTTTAATCTAATATATATGGTATTTACACATGTAGGTCTGGTTTATTTCACTTATGAGTATGTGTTCAAGATACATCCACTTATATATGAAGGCTTTGAGTTTATTGTTCTTTATAGCTGAGTAATACTCCATTGTATAAAAGCACCACATCTTTTTCATCCATTCCTCAGGCAATGGGCATTTTGGTTGTTTCCAAGATTTAGCTATCACAAATTGTGCTGCTATTAACATAGGTGCACAAATATCACTATGATATGATGTTTTCAGTTCTTCTGGGAAAATTCCCAGTAGGGGAATAGCTGGATTGAATGGGATTTCCAGTTTTAGTTTTTTAAAGAGTCTCCACATTACTCTCCATAATGTGTGCAACAGTCTGTATAGGGTTCCTTTTCCCCAGAGCCTCTCCAACATTTGTTGTTGATTGATTTCTTCATGATAGCCATTTTTCTGGAGTGAGATGGTATCTCAGTGTCATTTTAATTTGCATTTCATCAGTGTCTGGTGATATGGAGCATATTGTATAGTCTCCCTAATATAAGAACTCAAAAGGAGAAATAAAAATGGAAAGGTATAATATAGTTAAATGGAAAGTGAGAACTTAAGGATCAAACAATGAAGAAAGAGCTAGGAGAAACATTAGGAAACATGGTAGGGGCAAAAAACATGCATTTATATACAAAAGATGGTTAAGTCAGTGGTCCTAAAAATCTTCAACAGGTTTTTGAAACTAGCAGGTAATTGGTAGAATTTGCACCCTAAATAACTACATGTACTGATATCTGTGAACTAAGCAAATACACTGAGGATAGCAATGTGTAATACTAAAACCATGCGTGGAATACCTATCACTCTGGTTTTAATTAGGCACTACTTCTAACGTCATATCAATTATTGCTATACTCTTTCTCAAGTAAATGTTTGTTTAAAAATAAAAAATAAAGAAAAAAGGTACTAAAAGAGAATATGAGACAAGGAAAAAAGGCCATAGAAGTGTACCACTACAATTTTATGAACAATTAAGTTCCTAAATCTCTGTGTAACAATATGCAATTGTTCTTTTTTTTTTTTTTTACATTCTATAGGGATTTAAAGTTTAGAATATCAACAACTGCTGGAAAATACCTGTTTCACGTATGTCTAAAGAGTTTGGTATTCAGAAAGATAATGAAGTTAAGACCAAGTTCTTGTGTTATAGGGAATAATATCATTAAGCCTTTCTTCTGGAGGGTTAACAAATTAAGTTGGCAGACCGAATAATTAGAGAAAAAGAAGAGATATAAGAAGAGCCAATATTTTGGTTCTAGCCCTTCAAGGTCAGTGAGGACACAAGACATAAAATAACCTATACTGTGATGGCCTATAACTCAGTGGAGTCCCAAATTTCCTGTTCAAGGAGATTATGGAACCACAGAGGACAGTAATCAATGATGTACAGTGTGCCTAAGGAGAGTCACCAAGAGAGAAAACATTCAGGCTTTCACAGAGAGAAAATTGGTCAAGAAATGGCCATGATTAATCCAGATGTCTGACACTGATCAAAAGTTTTGCAAACTGCAGTACATGGTTTCAGGGAAAATCCTGAGGGGACCTGACTGACCTTGTCAGATACAAGTGGTACATTTTTTTGTAATATAGGTTTTGCTTTATCATGGTCTTAGCCACCCAGCAGAAAAGTCTAGCCATAATAATAATAAAAAGGAAAACCATATTAATAGGCTGAGTTGTAAAAGGCTCAAGTCAGCAGCTTCCAATAATGCCAAATGAACTGACAATCCACTATTGTTATGGGCTATTGGACTATATATACAGGTAATTTCTCTTTCTGCAATGAAAATAAAGAGTTGTACTAATGATGTTTAACCAAGAAATCATGTCCACATCTTGTACTCTGAATACCTATGATGCAGAAAACATTTTGCAGTGTACTAATTATTGTAAAAAATAAAAAAGTATCTAATCTGGACACTACACCTGTAGTGACCCCCATGAAAAGAGAACTTCCAACAGCTGCTTCAGAAAGTACAGGAACAGTGGGTTGGTGGCCTGTATTCCCAGCACTCAATAGGCAGAGGTGGCAGATCAGGTGGGTTCAAGGCCAGCCTGAACTACACAGTGAGTCCAAGCCAGCCTGAACTATATAGTGTAATCCTGTCTCATAAAAAGGAACAGTGAGATAAGTATGTTTGAAATGAAGGGAAAAGTTTTGAGAGAGAACTAATGGAATTTGCCTTACTACTATCATTTTTTAAATTTAAACATTCACCACATATTATAATCATGCCTCGTGCATGCGCAAATGTAGATGGCCTAAGCCAGTCACTCCATATGGCCCCTTACAGCAATTAAGAGATACAGTGAGCAGATATGTACACCAAGCACAGTGCAGTGCATTACTTTTTATAGAGCACAGTCTTCTAAAACAGTGATTAAAAAGTATATCATAGTAAATAAATAAGCCCATATTATGATCATTTGTTATTATTGTCAAGTTTTATGTATCATACCTTCTTTATTTTTTATAGAGTACAGAATGGTAAAAAAAAATTAGAAATGACACAAAACTTTATTACACAGAGTAATAGGAATTCAGTAGCCCTTGCTGTATTGCAGGTTATCATTCAAATTAGTTGTTTAGGTTACTAGATATAAACCTGCAAAATTGGTTAAAGAATAAAACATGCCAAAAATAAAATTGTAAGAAATTAAAAAGAAGAAAAAAAAAGAACACAAAATTTTTAAGCGTTAATTGCTCCTTTCAAAAAACCAGCAGAATTCAGCAGTATAATTATCCAAACTGTCCTGCATATACACATATATATTAATTTCACCTTCTTTCTTTTGCCTTTTCCTCATCCCAGCTTTTCCTTCCCACTGAACAAATTCTTTCCCTCTCACAGTATCTATTGCACCTTTTAGGTTTGATTCACTCTTTCTGATTCTCACACCACTGAGATAGTGATATTTGCACATGTGGGTGTGATTTATTTTACTTAGCAGTACAGTCTCTAGATGCACCCATTTATCTACAAATCTTCCAATTTATTGTTTAATGCCTGAGTAATATCCCATTGTGTAAAAATACTACATCTTTTTTATCCATTCTTCATTTGATGGTCATCTGGGTTGTTTCCAAGATTTATCTATGACAAATTGCCCTGCTATAATCATGGATACACATACATCACTGCGATATGATGATTCCAGTTCTTTTGAAAAAATACCTAGGAGGCAAATAACTGGCCTGAATGAGATCTCCAATCTTAGCTTTTTGGGTAATCTCCATAATCCTTAAGATTTCCATAATGATTGTATGAAACTGATATACCATACATTCTTGTACGTGCTGGACAGTAACACCACAGTTTAGCAACACTTCTATTCACAAATATTTCAGTTTGCAAAAGGAAGCATTTGGCAAAATTTTGCTTTGAGTTCTTGAACTCCGTATCAGGTGATGAACATGACCACAAGTCGGGCAAATTAAGTTCATGAGCTGAGGTACTACTGTACTTCTAAGCGATGGTGCAGTTTACTAACATCAGCATAACCACAAAAACATGAGCAATATGTTGTGATAAGATGTCATGATAGTTATAACATCATTATATAATAAAGTTTTCAGCTCTGTCATAATCTCACAGGACCACAGTCAATTTTCCAGTCCTTTGTGACTGCACTGTCCCTTTCAGGCCCCTGACTGTACACCCAAATAGCTACTTTTTCATTCTATCAGTACAACAAAGAAAAGCCAGAAAATTTGCAGTGCTATTATGGAAAAGATTCTGACCTCATGGACTTCTGGAAAGAGACCCATGGGCCTCTATATTTTGAAAGCTCTGAAGTAGACAATCCTCAGTTTTCTTGCTGATATCCCACATCTTGGTATCAGAGCAGTCATCAAAAGGAATAAACACACTTCATTTTAATAAGCACCGATCAGTAAGCTTCATTTCATCAAGCAAAGTTAAATGTAAGTGTGCTTCACCTTGACATAAAGGCATGAAAAAGTACCTCTGGGTTCTTTCCTCCTTGATCATCACTGATTTAGTCATTGTGCATCTTCGTGTTCTAGATTTTTTGGGATGAGCAGGAAACAGCACCACTCATGAGGCAGGGTCTTTATCAGTCTTGGTCAGCAACCTTCCTCCACTGACCTCAGCCTCTTCAGGGACACAGGGTGACTGCCTTCACTTTTTGTAACCCTCCTGTGTTTAGACGTCTGTCTTTCTTCGTAATAGTCTTTGGGAGACTGCAGTCTATTTTGTGTCCTCTGTTGCTGCCTCAGTACTTAGTACACTATTGCTGGTTAATGAGTTGAACTAGACTAAACTAAAGATGCATATAGCAAAGAAGAAGATAAGCCATTTGAGAGGGTGGCACATGTCAAGATGTAGATGTTGTCCACACAGGTCATCTGTGGGATATGTCAAGTGCCCATCTAGCTAAAATGCAGTATGTAAAAGTATCTCTGTGATCAGTAAGGAATTTTCTGTAGTGTGTGTCTGTAGCACAAGATGACTACATTTGCCATGGAGTTGGTACAGGCACAGAGTGCATCTTTACTCTGTTTCACCCCCTTCCCTTCCTGCCCATCCCTGCTGCTTCCAACTCTTGCTCCTCTTCCTATTTTCAGATTTCTTTTGTATGAAAAACTCAAAATAGCTAAAGAGCAAAATAAAAGATAGATAATGGGAAATAAAAATTTTTTTTCAAATGAAAAGGGGAGTAAAATATGGGGGAGAAAGGAGGGAAGACAAAAAGGATGAAAAAGATAAAAGGCAACTTTTGGAAGTGGCATTCAGGGATAGAATAATGAGACTCTGTTGCTCGAGACCTACTTTATTCAGATTGGCTTTCTTTATAGCTTGTTAAAATTCTCTAACATAGGTGTAATAGTTTGATTTGATATAAATGTGATCTTCAGGATATTTTAAACTCCAATTTCTACTGATGATTTGATGAATACTATAATTTAGATTATCAATTAATTTGAACTTTGATTTGGGAAAAGTTTTCCTAAATTTGCATGTGTCATAAATTAAATGAGATTGGCATGTAGCAAAATCATTGCATCTTTATTAAATAAAAAATGTACATTACCTATCAAAAGGATCTGACTTGTTCCTTTCTAAAACTCTTCTGTGGTAGATTCTGTGCCAGTGGACCATGTGCCCATGGCTGGATCCAGTGGCTACCTATTTACCTGGAGCTCCACTGCAGCTCCTTATTTTCAACCATTAGATCCCTATGGAGGTCGAATTGTTGAGCTGTATCCACTAATTCTAAATGGATTGGGATTGAAAAAAAAATTCTAGATGAGTGTTATTTTATTGACATTCATTTTGGTAAAATAGATAAGTAGTCAGGAATGAACATGTACATGGGATTCTGATGTACTTTACTTTTATACAGCATGGTTGTGATTGAAAAATAACTTGAAGTCTAATAGCATAGCTGACTGACACAGAAGTACGTAATATCCTAAATCAACCACTGATGCAAAACTCTCATTAGCCACAATCATTTTCCAGTAGTTAGAAAGATCATCAGAAAAGTATGAAGCAAATTCAGGGGAAATAGAACACTGAGGTGAGTACTCAAGGACTAACTGAGAATATTTTAAAAAAAACTTAATTTCTATACATTAAAATTTGAATGTGCTATGATAATCTCCACTGCCACATTGGTATAACTGACCATAACATTTCAAAAAGGAAATTCTAGAGGTGTCAGCATAAATGTGTGTGGTATGGTAGAGTGTGACTCCTCACAATGCCCAACAGCAGCTCTGCCTTCTAAGTGACTCTCCCGCCCTCATTTCCATCCGTTTCTATCCTTAGTAGAAGTTTAATTTCATAGTTTTCCTACCCAGACTAGTAATTTCCAAGTTCTTGTTTTTTCTACCATTCTTCTTGACCCATTGGAGTTTGACTTAGGCCATTCAGGCTGCTATAACAGAATAACATAGACTATTTAGTAGTATATAATCAACTGACATTTGTTTTCCATACTACTAAAAACTAACATGTCCAAGATCAAGACACTGGCAAGTATCTGGTCAGAGCTTTGTCCTGATTCATTAGTGGCTATCTTCTTGGAGTGTCTTCTTGTGGCAAGCGAGAGAACTTGGAATCCTTTTTATACATAAAATAATCCCACCTAACCTAATCACTTTGCAAAGATCATACCTCTGACTACCATTACATTTGGGCATTAGGTTTCAACATAGGAATTTTGGACTAAATCAAAAAGCTATGGCGGGGCATGGTGGTGCCTGTCTGTAATCCCAGCACTTCGGAGACTGAGGCAGGAGGATCAGTGCAAGTTCGAGACCAGCCTAGACTACAAAAGTGAGCTCAAGGCCAGCCTGAACTGCATAGCGAGACCTTGTCTCAAAAAACACCAAAAAAAAAAAAAAAAAGAAAATTCTAAAAATTCTAAGTAACCCAATATCATCCCATATAACTGAAAATCAAAAACCTACCAACAGGGCCAGCCAAATAGCTCAGCAGATTAAAGCACCTACTTAGGCAGACACAGGGGCTAGGGGTTCGATCCCCAAGCCAGCCGAACCTGTCCCACCCCCAGGGTGCACTGAGACAGCAATTGAGATTGGGCTTGGAGGCAGTTGCCTGTAATCCCAGCACTTGGGAGGCTGTAAACAGGAAGATCACTACAAGTCTGATCTATGTAATGAGACCCTGTAATTCATTGTAAAGAAAGATATATGCTAATATTTTGGACATTATTTCATTCCTATATCTTATACTCTAAGTGACTACTATAAAGATAACAATACAATATATTATTGTTAGTCTCCTATTGGCCTGATTTCAAACTCTTTTTATTTTATTTCTATTTTTCTTATTCTCCTCTTAAAGTAAAAAAAAAAAAAAAAAGAGAAACTGATGGGGGAAATGAAAGGAGGGAAGGGTAAAGGAAGTACACGATATAGTTAAGGTAGTAACGGCTAGTTTCGCTTAGTTCATTGAAAGGAAAGCTTTGTGGCACTGCAGTTCATACAATGTTTCATGCCTGTATCATGTGCTCCATGTAGACAACAGCAAATAATATGCAAATTATTGTTACTGTGCTACTCAACTGTTTTGAAGCTGTTTTGTTGTGATTTTTACATTTTTTCTCTTTAAAATATATATGCATGGTTTGAGAGGACACAAACATGAACCCTGGAGCAAAATCCAAGCCCAGTTAAGTCGTCTTCAAAAGGTATAATGCATCCATTCCTTTCTCTTCCTTTACCCTTTCCACTGTTTGTCCGTGGCTTACCTGGTTCCCATACTCTGCTGCCCTCAGTGTGTCCCATTACTTCCAGCTGGTCGTTCATCCTCCCATTCCTCTCCTAGAAACATGTGGAAGAGTTGATAAAGAATTCTGCTCAAAAGACAGCAATGTTGCTCCCTAGTTAACATTCACAAGACGATTCATTTCCTGAGCTTCAGTTTCATAAACTATAAAACAAGTTAAATAAGTAACCACCTAAGATTACTGTGGGGATTAAATGATAGTATTTCCCACTCATAAGTCATTTTTAACCTACAGGATGGGGAGTATGCTGTCCTGGCCACTATAAAGCTTCCTGTATGTTGAGGTATTATATCTTCACAGCCTGACCAGCTCTCTCTGAAGGTCATACATAGGCTTGGAAATGTTTATGTCCTTCTTTCCTCCTGTTTTTTGTTGTTGTTGTTCTGTTTTGGTTTTGGCTTTGGTTTTGTTTTAACTGGGGATTGAATTCAGAACCTTGCGTTTGCCAGGCAGGCACTCATGCCAGAGCAGTGTGTGTCTATCCTTCCATTTTGCACCGTATTTGAGCTTCAGCAATTTGTTTGCTTTCACTCACTTGATCCTTAGTGTTATGTCTAATCAGCTATTTCTTCTGTGTAGTTTGATGATGAAATTTCTAGAAGGAATGTCAGTAGAGACAAAAGTAAAATTTCCAAATACAGTATAATAAATGTAGGAAAAAATAACAGATTTAACTAATAAGAAATAAATGAGTCTCTTGTGTTTCTAGACACTGTGTTTTTCTGACAACTTTAGTTATCTGATTTTAGTTAATTCACCTGTGTTCTCTTGGCACAAGTGAGAACAGTAGGAAAACTTACTGAGTTATCAGATTTTATATAGATCTAAGAAGTTATTGATGTTAATTTCGCTTTTTCATCCTTAACAAAATGTGCCACCAACAGATAGAATGCTTTCCATTCATTCCCCCAATCCTTTGCCCTTAGATGATGAATAAAGTTTTCACATCTTCTCCCAATTTATACTTTTTACCATGTAGTCTGTCTTGCAAATTTTAAAATGGCAAATAATCAGTAGGTCTTGTGAAATATTTTTTCCTCAAATGAAAACTAAAAATACTTAAGCTGACAAAGGGAATCCATGGACACTGAATATTTACATGCTATTGGTCAGGTAAATTAATCTGACTTCTCTAAAGCAATATTTCAAGTGACCAGGTTATTTATTCTCTTTGCTCCTAAAACATTTGATTTAAAGTTTAGTGTAGGGGCCGGCAAGATGGCTCAGTGGTCTAAAGCGCCTGCTTAGGCAACTGCAGGGAGTGCAGTTCGATCCCCGGCACCACATGCTGCACCAGCCTCACCCCCAGGGCAGGCTGAGCCAGCCAGAGCACAAATAAATAAATGAGGTTTAAAAAATAAAATAAAATAAACTTTAAAAAATAAAAAAAATGAAGTTTAGTGTAATAGAATCATACTGTCAAAAAAGATGAGATTCTTTTGTAGCCCTTTAAAATGTTCTAGAACATTATGTGAAAATTTCCATTGTATAACTTACATATGTTTTACAAACATTTTAGTACACAAAGAGTGGTATTTTCCCCTAAACAGAGTATCATAGCCTCAGTCTAACCAAAATGTCACTGAGACATAATCATCTCTTGAATCCGACCTGGTCCAGTGAATGGTTTCTGTAACAAATTTCTATACTGTGAAGGAATTATACCTTAGAAGTATTCATCATGAAAAGATAGAACCTGGTCATCTTTTGGAAGAGGCAGGAGAAAGCTTAGACTGATAAGGTCTGGTGGACATTGTAGCATAGATATAATTCTGAAAAGGAAGGATACCTAAAAGAGAAAATTAGTGTCATACTGTGGTGGTGATTTGCTATCTCTTCTAGGATGGTTTCACACATTCAGGATAATACTGTCCTGCTAAACATACATGAATACTAATGTTGTGTGTTCATCTAATGACTACAGAAAGTCCAACAGGAAGAACAAGTAACAAGAACCATGTTCAATGGTCATCAATGGAAAACATAATTTTTACTAGCATACTAAATATAATTTTAATAATCAGGAGAGAATTTTCTCTTAGGAAACAAAGACTAACCTCAATATCTTTGAGGATCTGGGCAGGAACAAATATTACAGTCCAACCTTCAGTGAACCTTGATAATAATCTTATACTCCAAATCATGTGTTACACCTTTTTCTGCTTCCGTTCTTAAACATTTAATCCTTCAAGGGGTTCTGTAAAACTTCACTCTTTTTCTTCCTTTCACATCCAGTTCCTCAACAGAAGTATAAATATTTAATGCCTGGTTCTCTGGAGGAGGCAGATATCTACATTCACAAAGTCTTCTAGGTGTAAATCCTCCCACAACAGCCATTTTCAAGCTCCCTCATGATGTCACTGACAGTAGAGTTGTAAGAGATGTTCACAGTGACAACTATGTGAGCCTGCTGCACAACGTGCCAGCCAGCTGCAAGCTGGCTGGTCCATCTCTCACTAATATGTACCTTAGTAAGTCTAAAGTTTCAGCACAGAAGGGAATTACAGGACCAAACTAGTGGAAGAGAAAGAATGCACAGTATACTAATCACTATTTTAATTAGACTGTGTTTCTTTGGGGTAAGTTAGTGGGCATAAGAGTGACAGCAGAGATAAGAATGGCAAGAGATTACACTACAAAGCTACTGTGATGTAAGTAGCACAGAACTGGAGGGAAAAGAAAAGAAAACCCACAAAAACCAGACCTGAAGATCATTGGAACATAATAGAAGACTCAGAAATGATTCCAAACATACTCAATCACTTTATGTCTAATAAAGGGACTGAATACTTTCCATAGTAGAAAAATGTCCTCTTCACTAAATGATGCTAGAAAAACCCACTTTCCACATAATATCTTTTACTGAATACTAAACTAAAATAAAAATGGATCAAAGATCTAAACGTTAAAACAGAAACACTAAATCTGTCGGAAGATAGACTAGGTAGAACTCTTGAGGAGATAAGTGTAGGCAACGGCTTTATGACCAAAATCCTTATCTCACAGGAAACAATACAAAGAACCAACAAATGGACTCTTGTCTTATTGAAGAGTTCTTGCACAGTGAAAAAAAAATCACCAACAGAATAAAGCAAGCACCCAGAGAGTGGGGAAAAATTTTTCCAGCTATTCCTCAGGCAAAGGATTAATACATAGAATATATAAAGAAGAAGAAGAAAAAAAAAAAAACCCAGTCCCCTAACTTCAAAGACCCAGTCCAAAAATGGACATCTGAAATTAATAAACTTTTCTCAGACAAAGAAGTATAAAATACAAGTATATGAAAAAATCACACTGAGATTTCATCTCACTCTATAAAGAATGAATATTATCAAGAAACCAACCAAAAACAAATTACATAAGGGCTGTGGAGAAAAAGGAACCTACTCTGCTGTGGAGAAAAAGGAACCTACTCCACTGTTGCTGTCAATGTAGACTGGTGCAACCATTATGGAGATTCCTGAAGAAACTAAAGCAGAAGTTGCATTTGCCCAGCTATTCCCCTTCTCGGTGTCTTCCCAAATGAATTAAAATTTCATACTATAGCAATATATGCACACCCACATTTATAGCAGCACAATTTATAATAGCTAAATTTTGGAAACAGTCCAAATACCCATTAAGGGACGAATGAATAAAAGTGTGACTTTTTAAAAAAATATAATACAGTACTGTTCTGCTATAAAGAAGGATAAACTTGAGGCTTTTATAGGTAAATTGATGCATCTTGAGACCATACCCTTAAGTGAAATAAACGGAACACACATTTAAATATTGCATTTTTTAAATGTCTAGTATGCAAAACCAAAAGTGTAAATAAGGACCAAGACGTGTAGTAGATGTTGGGAAATGGGAAAAAAATGTTTAAATAGGAAAGGAAACAAGGGAATGGGGAAGGGGGAAAAGGAAGGGAAAAGAAAAAACAATAGAAGGAAACAAAGCTTTTGTGAATAAGGAAGGGAAGAACAGCTTAAGGAAGAAAAGGAAATTGGAGCAAAAAAGAAGAATCAAGTTATATACAGTTATATATCCTCTATGATAAAGATATATCTAAAATATACTAATAAAATTAAAAACAACAAAAGAATGTCCAGAGATCCCCTTCAAAGCCATGCATTCATCAATAGCAAGGAGATCTTCTAGCCTATCCCTATTCTACATGTTTCAATCATCTGTATAGTCTGTCTGATATCCTTTGAATCACTTGGATATAAAATCTTAGAATCACTCTTCTTTCCCTAGCCTCACTTGCTCTGTGCCACTCTTCTATAAGTGCTGTCTTGACATTTCTGCAATACTTTTCACATTCCTTGTCTTTCTTTCTATTCCTACTAACACTGATGGGCTTTTCCTTGCCTCCAGTTTTGTAAGCCTCATG
>PVKN010003620.1:0-17096 GCA_004027915.1 Capromys pilorides
AGGGGGAGGAGAGGACAGGGAGAAGGGAAGAGGGGAGGGCGCGGGAGGGGGAGCGGGAGCGGGGCAGGGGACTCACCTCAAAGCCTCCAATGATGACCAGGCCCTGGATGCTAAACTTGGTGATGTTGGCACTGATCTGCTCCAGGTTCTTCTTGGGTAATGTCCTAGTGTCACCAGTGAAGGGGAGTGGGAGTTGGGGGGAAAGACACCAAGATGGGGAGAACAGAGTGTTTTACCAATCCTTGACCTCCGCCAGCTCTTCTCTCCCACCCACTTACCCCAAACTAAGGCCACACCTGGGGACGCCAATGTCAGAGCTACCGACAATGCACAGGCCGGTCTCCCTGGCCGGCGAAGCCGCCGTGAGCAGGAGGGGCAGCAGCCAGCCCACAGGGGTACCTCCTGGAGAGGTGACCGGGAGCAGATGCCGCTCAGTGCCGCCTACCTTTTAGTCCCGAGCTTGGAACCCCCCTGGCCAGTCCAGCCGCCCACGTAGCTCCAGCCGGCTTCCTCAATCTGCAGGGAGGGCCACACACGGCTCACACTGCTGCCAGGACCCCGGCTCACGTGGTACCAGGGCCCCGGCCTGGCTGGAGCTGGGCCACTGAGCTCTGCCTGCCCCCTTAGGGTCCCCTTTCACCAGAGGAGGACGCCGGGCGTCGGCTTCTCCTCACAGCCTGCTGTTCACCCAGAACCCTTAAGCGGCCCCTTATGCCAAGGGCTGTGCTGAGCTTTGGGACAGGGAATTAAACAGAACGTGTGCAAGGTTCGTTCCCACAGCCCGGCTCATTCTTACTCCCCTAAAGTTAAATATTCGCTTCGATTCTAACCCTGGGAGAGCAGAAAGAGGGATGTGGGACAGAGAGGTGAAGAAAATGGACTGGCCTCCCGGCACTGCCCGTCCTCCCAAGACCTCCCACGCCCGCACAGTCAGCGCCCGGGGCCTCACCTGCCCCCCGGCCAGGCCCTCGAAGCCGTCGTGCACGACCAGCACGCGGTTGCCTTGGATCAGCCCAATCCTCACGGTGGAGCGGACAGCGGCGTTCATGCCCGCAGCCGGGGCGCCCACGTTCATCACAGCCACTGTGAAGGAACCACTCTGTGTGGGGGGGAAAAAGTAGGGGGAGGGAGGTCAGCGAGAGAAGCAGGACCCCGAGCCCACTCGGCCCTAGGACCGGGACATCAGCCTACAGCAGCGCGCATCCTTTCCCAGGGGACACCAGTACAGCTGCCGCCTCCTGCTGCAGAAGCAGAATTCTCCACAGGAAATCAGTAAATAAAAGCTGCTCTCTCTGACCCAAGATATCACCAGGTAACAAACAAGGGCCCTCCCAGGACAGTGCTCCCCAGTGTGGACCCGGACCAGTGCGGCACAGCCACAGATGGAGCCTGCCAAACCCGCCTGCCCTGCCCTGTGCCCCGGATCTGGTCCCCTCTGAGGGAGCCTGCATGTTCCAGAAGCAACCAGGGATTGTGAGATGGAGTAAACATGCGGAGCCACTCAGATGCAAACGGTGCCTCGGCCAGACTTAGACAGGACTGTCCCCAGAGGGAAGCCTAGCAGGGCCTCTCTGCTGCCCTTCACGGGCTTCTGCCAGTCTTGAGCTGGGTAGAAGTCTGGGCTAGAGACATCCGGGCCACTAACAGCTCAGGGCTGGTGTTGGGAGTGGTGAAGAGAAGGGATCACAGTGCAGCCCAGAGCCCAACAGCGAGGGGTCCAGAGGGGGAAAGGGGCCTGCACGGCATCGCTTGGGGCGGCCCTTCATGAGGAGACTGAGGCGGGCAGAAGGCCCAGGGTAGGGGCAGGCCGCAGTAGCACCTTAGAGACCGGGGGTCTGACGTGCGCTAGGAGCTTGTACACCTCCCAGTTGTTCATGAAGCTCCTGTAGAAGGCACAGAAAAAGACGGGGTCTCAGGGCAGTTCCTCTCAGCCTTGGGGACCCTGGTCCGAAGATCGGGTCCTGACGGAAGTTCCACAGGACAAACGTCTAAGGGTAGCATGGGGGACAGTAGGACTGGACAGGGCAGCAGGGTTCACTGATCCCACACCCCTGGGCACTCCTGCCCTCGGCACCACAGTGACCGTCCCTTGGGTAGAGAAGCTCAGGACCTAGCGGGAGCCCACACTGGAAATCACTGCAATAGGCTGCTCCTGGCAAGAGCGGTGCCTCCTGGCCACCTCTCAGCTAAATTTCTTGAGGAGGAAGCCATTGCAGAGACAATAAAGCAGAAGCTCGTATTTGGGGTCGGGATTAGAGGCGTGGGGCTTCCTCCTGGTGTCTGACTTCGGAAGCTAGCAAGCTTCTTGACGTCTCCTCACCGGCCTCTCAGCTTCATAGCTTCATCAAATCTCTTGTCATCCATGGCCTTGGTCACGTCTTTGGTCTGAGGAGGACAGCGACAGTTAGGGTTCTGGATCGCCACAGTTGCGCCCCTGCATCTGGGCACTCCCTGGACTCTGCCTACTGTGCACCCCGCTTTCTCTATTCTCACAAACTTGGCGTAATGTCTTTATTTCTCTTTAATTTTTAGAATTCTGGGCACAGCGGGGGGCTCACAGAATGACATCATCTTCCTCCATGCCTCACCAGCGTCTCTAACCACCTCAACAACAGAGTAAATGAGGAAAATCCCAAGGAAGGCCGGTGGGGGGGAGACAGGGCCTCCTGCTGCGCGCTGCGGGCACAGATGCCCCTGACGAGCTTAACGGCAGAGTTTAGAGATGGGTTCTAAGCCAGGCAGCAGCTCACTGCGGCGCCTGTTTCAGAGAGAAGCAGCCACACAGCGGGCGCACCCAGCCACTGCTCCAGCTGCCAGCCACAGTGCTCCCGCGCGCGTCGGGCAGGCGATCGCGCCGCGCTCCCTGGGCCGGGCGACCCCGGGCCCTGCTCTGCACGCTGTGCGCATGCTCTCTTCACCCCCAGCAGGGCACGCACAGCGATCGCTCGCAAGCCCGCGCGCGGAGAAGCTCGTCCCGCCGCTGCTGGGACAGAGGCCGCCCAGCCGGAACTCGGGAACAGTGGCCTGCCTTTGGTGTCAGGAGGGAGACCACTCGCGGCACCCCCGCGAAGGCGCCGTGGGCAGGTGCTGTGCGCTTCCGGGTCGCTCCCGGGAGGAGACCATCTCCTTCTTGCTGAGGAGCGCTCAGCTACCCGGAAGGGAGCTTGCGAAGCTGAGGCAGGGCGTGCCCCCCTCCAGCTGTCCCTGCGTTTCTCTTGCTCCTCCATGCTGACTCTCCGTCAGCCACGCCAGCAGCCTCGGAAGTCAGTCTTATCCCCCATGGGTTCCCAGCCAGGGGCTCAGGTCGGGGTGGGGCGGGGCCGGCACTCACCACCTGGACGCACTCCATGAGGGGCAGGCGCACCGCCTGGTTCCCGGAGAGGCTCACTACGCAGGCCGGGGTCTCCGGGGTCCCCTCCAGCAGCGCCATCACTGCCTCCACACCCATTCTGCTGCCCTGTAGGAACCCGGAGAGCAGGGAGTCTGGGTGGAGCCCCCACCCCGGCTCGGAGCCAGCGTCCTTTCCAGGTCCTGGGGCTGAGTTCCACGTTCGCGGTCGACACCCAGGAACTTCCTGGGTCTGACCTCCCAGGCGCCCTCCAAAGCTGCGGGTCCCTTACTCCTACCATTAGAACCCCAAGGATTGTAAGTGGTTCCGGAGGAACCAGCCCACTACAGAGCGCCATGGGATCCCGGAGCTTAAGAAGACGCCCTCCAGCCTGATAACACCAGGAGGTGGGCTGCAACTGTTCCCTGAAAACAGGATGAGAAGGCTCCAGCTGTCTAAGATTAGATCCCACTAATCCCAGTGATGCTCAGAGCTCTACGATGCTGGTCCCAGAACCAGGGAAGCTACAGTCTCCCCTCATTCCTGTAACAGAGGAGACTCCCGAATGCATGGAAGTGGGGGAAAGGACTGCACTGCAGAAGCTGGAACAGCAGCCTGCCCAGAGCAAGGAGAGGGGCAGAGCGGCAGGCTGGGGCTCGGTGGCACCGGGGCCCACACCGCCAACGCACCAGGATTCGGTCGAAGGCTGATGGCGTTCCCCCTCGCTGCACATGCCCCAAGACCGTGACCCGGGTGTCATAGCCCAAACGCTTGACCACCAGCTGAAAGGACCGAGAAAGGGACACACAGAGACACAAAGATAAAACAGCAGCCACTGAGGTAAACCAAGGCCGGCTTAGCTTTGGGCTTACTCTGGCTTCTAGTAGGAGGAAACGGGCAGGGACCCGCAGAGCATGCAGAGGCTGGAGGGGGACGCAGTGCCGGGAGCCAGAGGGCCCAGCGGGGGCAGCCGGGGCCAGTCCCCTCCGTTTTCACTCCTACTAACATTCTTGATGGCCTCGGAGGTGATTGGTTGTCCCATCTTGTCAATGGCGCCCTCGGCTACGATGATAATGTTGAGGCGGGAACCCCGGTTCCTTGTCTGGTGAGGAATCAAACGCAGCAGTCAGGACTGAGGCCGAGGGATGGGCAGATGGACAGACAGACTGATGGACAGATGGCTAGTGGAAAGGGTGAGGACACTCCGAGCAGGGGGAGGTACCTCACTGAGTCGGCGACAAAGGTGCTCCTCCCAGTCGTCATCTGGTGGACACTCAGGGATGAACACCCAGTCAGCCCCGCAGGACAGAGAGGTGACCAGGGCCAGGTACCTACAAGAAGAGTAGAGTCAGAGTGGACGCCGCAGCCCGCAAACAACGTCACTTTGTCCTGCAGCTTGCGCAAGGTCTGGGGCAGATTCAGAGCCCCACCCACCCCCGCCCCGCCCTGCCCCTGCCATTCCTGCCCCAGTGGCTTCTCATCCTCCAGTGCTGCATGTGTGCCTCAGCATGCAACCTGGGCTCGTGCAGCTAGGCAAGGGAGGTGCACAGGGGCAGGGGAGGGGCCGGGCCACGCAGAGCACGTCCATGCCCAGGTGCACTCCACCAAGAGGCTGCCGGGCCTCCAGGAAGAGAACAGGGACACCCTGGGCTGCAGGGAGTCAGCGTGGAAGCCTTACCCACAGTGGCGGCCCATCACTTCTAGCACAAATGTCCTCTGGTGGCTGCAAGAGACAGGCATTGGACTCGCGCTGTCCCGTGTCCCTGTGGCCGGCACCCACCGCACCCCACGTCCACACTAGTTAACCTCTGGTCCTAGGGGACACACGTTCGCACGAGGTACCCTCTGCAAGCCCGAGGAAACCCAGCACTAAAACGTTCGGACGAGGTGCCCTCTGAAAGCCTGAGGAAACCCAGCACTAACGGGTGTTGATACGAAGGGGAGAAAGAGAAACGAGGTAAAAAGGAATCTGCGCTGCACTGGGTCCTGTCCTGTCACTGGACCGCCCAGGACGGGTTCGCCCTTCTGCCCACCGCTGCCCATGTGGCACCCCTGGCCCCTGTCCACGTATCCCTCGCAGTGGCGCTCACAGCATCCCCTGCCTCCAGGACCCAACTGCAAGGGGCAGCTCAGGCGCAGGCCCCCTGGACCTGACTCAGTCTGAATACAGCAGTAACCTCAGTCTACCAACGTAATTCGTTCCTTAACTCTGCAAAAGACAGCTGCATTCACGTACGTACGGGGAAGATGACCGCGGTCATGTCTGCCACCCAGTGTAGAGCTCACAATTAAAAAATTTGAGGGCCAGCGAGATATCTCAGCAGACTAAGTGCCTGCTTAGGCAACTAGGGGACTGGCATTCAATCCCCGACACCACATGCCATGCCTGGCCCGCTCCTGGGTGCACTGAGCAGGCCATGGAGACCGAGACTGGGCATGGTGGTGCACGTCTGTAATCCTCGCGCTGGGGAGGCTGAAAATAGGATCACTGAGTCTGAGCTGCGTAGTGAGACCCTGCACCAAGTCCATAAAAAAATAATAATAGTGAATTTAAAAAAAAATTTTTTTTTGCCTAACACTTCTGTGTGCCAACCACACTGTTTGCAGATAAGGAGGTCTGTGAACCGGGCACCAAGGACGGGCCCACGGCATTAGCAACTCAGGAGAACCCACAGGTGTTGCGGACCTCAGAGCTGCATAGCTAGCCGAGGAGCCAGACGGCGGCAAAAGGCAGAGCCTGCGGAGTCGGGGAAAAGCGCGACGCCAGTGCTCTGGGATAACTCGAAGTTAAAGCCTCTCCTTCCAGGCCCACAGACCCGGCCACCAGCCCTGCCCTCATCCCGCCCGCACCCACCCCAGCTGCCTCGAGAGCCCTACCTCTGCGCGGTCGTGGTGATGGCATCGACGATCTCGATGATGCGGTGCAGGGCAGAGTCGGTGCCGATGGTCATGTCAGTGCCACAGAAGTCATTGTCAATTGAGCCAACCAGACCCACAATGTTCAGGAAGCTGGACTTTGCAGCCTCCTCAGCTGTGATCTTACCTAAAATGGGAAACACAGCAGGAGCCCCGGGGTGAGGCCCCCAGCAGCCCACCTCGTGGGTCGCCTGGGAGAAGGAGCCAACCGCATGGGAACTAGCTGAGAGCTCAGAGACCACCTATGTTTTTGTCCGGTTCACGTTTTCCTCCAGTAGGAGGTGTGGGGCACACAGACATACCTCTCTCTCTCTCTCTCTCTCTCTCACACACACACACACACACACACACACACACACGAACATAAGTGATATCTCACCAGCCTTCTGAAGGTCACTCAGCAAGTCACTCCACTCAGAGCGGAAAGTATCAGCCCCCGTGAGGCTGCCGTCACCCCCGATGACGCACAGGTTGGTGATCCCAAGCTTCACCAGGTTGTGAGCAGCTCGCAGGCGTCCTTCGCGCTCCCGGAAGTCTTTGCACCGGGCACTTCCGATCACGGTGCCGCCCTGCAGGGGACAGGAAGGAGTCAGCTCCCAGACAGTGGCCCGATTTGGACTAGGTATTCCTGGATTTCCCCCATCCCAGTCCTGGGATGAGCTGACGTGCCATGTGACTCCCTAAGAAGGACCCTGATGTCCCGAAACCTGGTCGGATCACCCGCATGTCCTGCTTCACATGGTGCAGCGCTGCTAAGATTGTCCACTTCACCACCAAAGTGACCAGCGCTGCTAAGATTGTCCACTTCACCACCAAAGTGACCAGCACTGCTAAGATTGTCCACTTCACCACCAAAGTGACCATCTCCGAAGAGTGGTACTCGTGGCAGGAACCGTAACACCCAACTACTCGCAGGGAAACCAGCTCGAGGTGTAGGAAGCCTTACATTCCCAGCGCCTCTGACACCCCAGGAGGGGAAGCGGAGTTGGGCTTCTCGTAAGCCATTTAGCTCCTGCACATCTGGACCTCTGGCACACTGGCCGAGAATTCCGGGTCATTCTCAGGCCAACTTACGGCACACGGCACTCATCCCGTGTGGCACCTTCACTAGAAGCTGTACTCTAAATTTCACCCACTGGATGTCTAGGGCTGTAGATGTACTCATAATTTATCAGGCTTTAGTACATCAGCCAATAGTGCCATTTCTACCAGGTGACCCCACAGCCGATACCATTAAAAGGAACCTAGAACAATGACATATAAAGTAGTGCAAAGGACTGCAATTTTTTTTTTAATTTATTTGGTACAGGGTCTCACTAGCAACTCGGACTCATAGTGGCCCTCCTGTTTTCAGCCTCCCCAGCGCTGGGGTCACAGGCCTGTACCACCATGCCAGGCACCCATGGCTGGCACAGTGGGGCCAGCACAGCATGTGGTACTAGGGATTAGACCTTGCCCTTGCCAGGCAAGCACTTAGACCACTGGGCTCTCTCCCCAGCCAAGGACTGCAAGTTCTTTTTAAAAATTCACGTTTCTTAGACTTTTTGAGTCTCTAAAAGGCTCCCAGCTCCTCGTGTCGCCCTGTGGCCTGGCTCGCAGCTGTCTTGTCTCTGTCACAGCAGGAACGAGATGCAGCCCTGCAGCTGGCTCTGTCCCCCTGCTAAGGTTATTTTCAGGGCCAGCCCTTCCCCGTGACCCCGGACCAGGACCGTGCCAGTTCCCCAAGTCTCGCCTTGACCTTTTCATAAAGAGCAGGCCACCCGGCGGCCACCCGCCCTCCCCACCCGACCAGCGTGATGTTTTCAAATGCAAGGAGTAAAGGGCAAACAGAAGCCCTTCTCCTGTCACTGAATCCCTTCCCTCCCGTACCACGTGGCCGGCCGGGAACCAAGGGGCCCAGGAGCCCATGCCAGGGGAGGAGGCCAGGCCAGGCCAGGCCAGACATGGGACGGTGGCGCCCGGGACGTACCAGCTGCAGCATCATGGAGACGCTCTCCCAGGTGGCCTCCCTGATGTGATCGCCACCGTCCACCAGTCCTTGGTAACCCTGCAAAGCATGTCACACTGCTCAGCCTCTGACCAACGGCCCCCGAACCTCCGCCCGAGGCAGGCTCCTGGGAGGATGCTCTCTGGGGCTCAAGGTGTGGCCTGCACAAGAGGCCACTGGGTGTTGGTGAAGTGGCCAAGCTAACGCAGGTCGCAGAGGGGGCGTCAGTTCTCCAACACACTGTCGTAGTTACTCTCACGAGGGAAACATCAAAACAACACTCCCCATGCTTAAATCCCAGCTCCCTTTATTTTTAGCTTAGCCTGTATCCTCCAATCTGCTCCCCAGCAGGACTAGATAACAGAGGGTTCTGATAACAACAAGGGAGAAAGAGAAGAAGGGGAAGGAAAGAGATGCAGCCTGGTAGTCTCTTACAAGACTATAAAATCTGAGACAAGAAAGGAAGACAGTCATTACAGAAAGAATGGTGGGCGCGGCTGGGGAAGATAGCTCAGTAGAATAAGCGCTTGCCTGGCAAACGCAAGGACCTGAGTCCAATCCCCAGTTCTGAAAAAAAAAAAAAAAAAAAAAAAGAATGGTGGGCGCAGCATGGACAGGAACTGCGGAGAGAAAGCAGAGGAGGAGACAGAACCTTGGAAAGTGAGGCAAGCTCAAAGCACACAGTGTGACCACTCCCTGCTGCGACCCCACTGGAGGACAAAGTGCACTGACTCAGGCCCGCCTGCTGCAGGTTCTCTGTTTGGAAGAGCGTGGAAGGAGGAGAGCACGACGCTTCTTCCTCTGACACCAACAGGCGACGTGAAGATCCAGGGTGCCACCGACACCTGGGTCCCGGCATCATCCCTGTGGCCGAGGGCAGGCGAGGGGGTTGTGGTGACCAAGACCCGAGGAAAAGCAGGCAGAAATGGACCAGGGAGGTGGAGAAGGGACAACGCTGAGGAGGAGGAAGCAGAGGAAATGGAGAGCGGAACAAGAGTGACAGACGACGAGGCAGGGACCAACCTCATGGACAAAGAAGACTCGGGCGCCAGTGAAGATGCCAACACGAACCACAGCCCGGACAGCAGCATTCATACCTGCCAGGAGGGAAGAGGGCATCAGGCAGAGGCCACACCCAGGCCACCAGCCCTGCCGCCCACTGGAGGGGCGCCTGGCCAGAGCCAGGTAAGTCCCTGAGGGGAGAGACCGTGCCCAAGGTCAGCAGAGCTCCAGAGACCCCGACCCCATCTGCCACCCTGAAGACAAGCGTCTGCAGGGTGGCTGCACGCCACTGAGAACCCAGCCACAGCATCTCCCTTAACCACTCCGCATCCACAGCCCTGGCGTGGCCTGTGCCCACTTACAAGCTGAAGCTCAGAGAGGACAAGGCCACGCAGGTGGGCTCCCAAAAGCTGAGATCTGAACACAAGGTTCACATGCCTAAGTTAGCACCGCCAGGTACCACAACCACTCGAATCTCAGTGGCTACTCGAGGCTTTTCCTGGTTTTCTGCACTGAATCTAGACACCCAGGTTCGGGGGTTTCTTTGGAGTGGGGGGAGGGACAAAAAACCCTGACTCTCTGTAGTTTGATGATCTGATGTCACAGTACAATGCATACCTCACTGGAGAGCAAATTCTCTAAGACATACACATGGGCACACAGACACACAACCCAGTGTGCACAGACACAGCCCGGTATGCATAGACCCACAGCCCAGTGTGCACAGACACACAACCCAATACATGTAGACACAATCTGGTGTGCGTAGACAGACAGCCCAGTGTTCAAAGACACAACCCAGTACATGTACAGACACAATCTGGTGTGCATAATCACACAACCCAGTATGTGTACAGACACAATCTGGTATGCGTAGACACACAAACCAATGTGCATAGACACACAGCCCAGTACAACCCAGTATGTGTAAAGACACAATCAGGTGTGCATAGACACACAACCCAGTAGGCAGAGACACAGCCCAGTGTGTATAGACACACAACCGGGTGTGCACAGAGACACAACCCAATGTGCGTAGACACACAGCCCAGCAGTGTCATCTGAGTGGTCTGCATTCCACGTGTGTGACCCAGCTGTGGTTCTCCGGCTCCCAAGTGGCCAGAAGAGGCTGTGACAAAGGGCACAGAAAGCTGGGAGCCCCTCTCGTGGCAGCCACTTAGGCAGCAAAGACCCGCTGCTCCCCCCTCCCCCCCACGACTCAGTAAGCTCTCTGGGAATGGAGTAGTGAGGCACTGTAAATCATCCTCTCTCCGCTTCCGCTGTGAGGAAAACCAGGGCTGAATGCAGGGCAGAGGTTTTCCACTTCTCCACAGGTGAATCCCAGCCTCTTTCCCAGGAGGTGGCCAGGGACAGGAGCTCTTTCAGAGTGCAGTGGGGCAGCGATGCGTCCCAACGCTCGGCGTGAGCTGGGCGTCTCACACGACTGTTCCGTGTTAGGGATGGTGCTGGCACAGGACTGAGGAACGACATCGCTAGGAGCTGACGCTGACGCAGCTCTGCTTCACCGGCGAGATCCAGATCCGGAGATGGCGCGTGCTGCCTTGGGATGAGGTTCAGCGAGGCGTCTGCAGTCGTGCTGGGCCTGGCATCTCACTTGTTTTGTGTTTGAGACAGTCTCTCGCTATGTAGCCCAGGGTAACCTAGGCTAGCCTCAAACACTGCAACCCTCCTGCCTCAGCCTCCTGAGTGCTAGGGTCACAGGTGTGCACACTGTGCCTGGCTGGACAGTGGCCTCAGAGAGAGGCGGGATCGGCCTCTGGCGGGATCGGCCTCTCGTGCGCCAGGGCACCGCCCTCGCGCATGTGCCTTTCCGTGGCTTTGCTTGGATCTAAACTCAGCTCACATGGTCCTCAAAGCCTGCCTAGAGTAACATCACAGATTACAAACCGCAGGAAAGCTAGCAATTAGAAAAACTTCAGCGGCAGACTACAGTCACTAGAAACTACTGGATAATCCAATACCAGCTCGAAAGACAGAACAAAGAGCCCGGGAAGTCTCCTTCTCCTTTTCCAGATGACACAGCGTCACCAGGTGACTAGTTCCAGTCATGAGCAAACCCTGACCGAGTGCCTGTGGCACTCCTTGGGGCGCTGTGCTGGGCCCTGGGGATGCTGCGATGGGCTGGGCAGAATCTGCAAGGACCAGGACTCAAGAGGACCTCAAGACACAGAGAGTGCAGCTTGGCGGACTGGCGCCTAGAGAGCTCTGCACAGAGAGCGGTGGGCGCAAGAACAGGCGTGTCTCGGCCTGGCAGGGGATGCCGGGAAAGGCAGCACATCCCAAGACCTGCAGGACACACTCCCCTTACACCTTTCTGTCAGGTCAAACACTTGGGGAAGGGTGTTCTAGGCAGGAGGAATAGCACAGAGGTAAAGATCAAGAAATAACCTTAGGGCTGGGGAGATAGCTCCGTGGCACAAGTGCCTGCCTGGCAAATGCAAGGTCATGAGTTCGAACCCTGGTCCCACAAAAAAAAAAATAGAAGAAGTAACCTTAGACAACTCAGTATTATAAAGAGTAAAGTGAGCTGGGCGTGGTGGCACATGCCTGGAATGCCAGCACTGAGGAGGCTGAGGTGGGAGGATCTCCATGAGTTCCAGGCCGGCCTGGACCAAACCTTGTCTCCAAAAAAGAAAGGAGTAAAGAGTAAAATAGTAAAATATAAGCTAGGAAGTGGTCAGAGGTTAAGCTGCACAAGCAGGAGGCATCTGCATGGTATGTGAAGAAGTTTGGATTTGTTCTGCAGGGCTTGGCCTATCTGGGACTCCCCGGAGAATGGGCTCAGGGAATCTATGTGTGCTGCCAACTATGTAGTATGAAGTTATACTGGAGAATCTTGACTTTGGGGTGCTGAGGATGTGAGGATCCACGTCTCAGAAAGGCAACTGACAGCACATGAGAGGCAGCGGGAGGGGGGCCATGAGAGGGAGGAGGCTTTGTGGCACCGGGGCTAAGGCGCGAGCCTGTCTGGACGGGTGGTGGCGCTTGGGACAGAGCGGACTTAGACAAACAGGTATCCAGAAACAAAGCACAGGACGCATCCTCAGCAGCGAGACCAGCTCTGAGCACGTGAGAGGAGAGAGACGTTCTCCATGTTAACCTAGGGTGGACCACGGCAGGCAGAGGACATCGCAAGCCGCTAGGCAGGAAAACCTCACAGGCAAGAAGGTTCCCTTCTGCCCTGCCTCTAGCTTCTAACTGCAACTGTACCAACCTCCAGAGCTCATCCCGCCTCCAAGCAGAATGACTGACTCCCAAGAAATCAAATTGCAACACCCACTACACAGTTCCTCTTTACGGTGCCTCAAATTCTGTATCCCTAAAAAACTCAGGCTGATCCTCATGGGTGGCTTATGCCGAGCAGTCCCAGGAATTCTCTGAAAGACCCTAGCCAGCCTCCCTGGCCTGGTCGGGCTCCAAGCCAGACCTGGCCAGGAGCGTTTGCCTGCTCCATGTTGCCGTAAATAGCCTTCTACGAGCGGCCGCCTGGCGTATTAGCAGCAAGACCAAGGATAAGATTACCGGCACCACCGAGGAGGTGTTCTGGCTGCAGCCCGGAGGGCTCCGCGGAACATCTATAAACACACAGCTCAGTCTCCAGTTACAGCACTGGGGAGGAGGGCTGGGGGAGAAACGCAGGGGCGGGGGGTCTCTGACACTGTAGGGGAAAATCACTTCGGACAACTTCCTGAAAACCTCATTCTAAGAGGTTTCCACTGGAGCGCTAACATTTCTAAGTCACGAGTAAGCATGTGTTAGAAGGGCATCACACTTTCTAATAGACCTGCACCTGTAAGTTGCAACCCGCAGAACAGCAATCTAGAGAGTTAAAAGCATCCCTGACCTGTAAACAGGACACGCATGCATTTGGAAGGATGCCTGTCTGGAGACACAGGACTAGGACAGCTGCCCGGGGACCGTGCGGGGCAGGACCCCACTGATGACATCACAGTTAACGTGGCCCAGTGGGGGGCTGGTCCCTTGCTGGGCTTCCTGGAAAGGGAATGTGGGCGCTCGGTCCTGTCTCGTGGCCTCCCTAGCGCCTCCCTGTCTACCTGCCTCAGTCCTGCTGACAGTATCTGAGAGGTCGCGGGGGTCACAGGGGAGCTACACAGGCCTTGGCTCAGCTGGCTCCTGCAGCAGTCAGCTTACCAGAGACCCTGCCTCCATGGAAGGTGACCTTGCCCTAGGGCAGCCGGGGCGTCCGGAGAGCAAGGCTCAGAAGCTGGGAGGGCTGCGCCCCCGCTCTTGCTCTCGGAACCAGCTAAACCCTAGGCCTCTGCTCTTGTCTGTTTCTTTCTTCCATCTTTCGTGCTCTTCCCTCATCGCTTCACACTGTGTCTCCTGTGGGTGTTCGAGCGGCTCCTTCCCCTGACAGGAGGAGTCACTCCACAGACCGCCTGCCCAAAAGAGGCCCAGGGTCATCGTACACCAGCGCGTGCTGAGGGTCTCCACGCTGGCCCCGGGCTCTTCAGCAGAGAAGATGAGAGCAACGAGAGCCAGGCCAGGACCTGCTCCGGTCCTCCCACAGACTCTGCGCTGCTGTCCTGGTCACCCTAGACTCAAGCCTCTGTGCCCTCCCCTGGTTTCGAAAACCCTTGGAGTTATAACGCACATCCCCACTATAACGCAACACTCGTTCACACGTACAGAGTCCAGTCCTACGAGCACACCAGTGAGAGACAGCACAAGGGCAAAGCCTGCCTTTCCGTGCATGCTTCTGCGGCGCCATTCAACCTGCCTGACACAGTGACTTACTAAGCTCAACGAAATTCATTTTAATTCTTAACAAGGAATTCACGGAGTGTCTACTACTTGCCAGAATCAGTCTTCCAAGCACAAAAGTGTCTGAACGGTGGGACCAGCTTCTTGAAAACGTCTCTGTGAAGTTTGGGCAGTCCAGTCAGGGTCTCTGCTTCACCGCGTGGTGGATTCCACTGACCAGTGCACGCTTGCCCCTGTTATGTAAGTGCTGGACACGAGAATCCCGGCCATGCACGGATCTCTCTCCACCAAACTGTAAGTTCTCGAAGGAAACCCACATCCTCCCTACAGCGTGGGTGCTTGGTGCCACGTCAAGGAAAGTGGGGTCAAGGAAAGTGGGGGACAGTGGCCCAGGAGGAGGGGACAGGAGCAGAAAGCGCTTTCTTCCTTCCATCCCGTGACTCATGTCCTGGTAACCCTTTCAAAGAGATTCTGGTCCTCTTCAACACATTATAAATTAGAGTATACTAGAAAATCAAAGCAGAAAAGATGCTTTTTTAAAAGAAAAGCCAACAGCCGCTCTCACTTCACTCTTCTCACTTGTCTGGCTTGTATGGCTCCTGGGCTTCTTGGACTTTACCCAGACAGGGCTGTTTTCTGCTTCTGCACCCCTGGTGCATCTGTATTCATGGCCTGTCACAGGCCCTGTTTTTCAAGGGGTGAATGAATAGAAAGGGAGGAAACCTGGGGAAAGCCGAGCACTGGCCAGCTCTGGGCAGTGCTGGAATTGTCTAGGACTAGAGCCGATACCCAAAGCTCAAGCTGGGCTTACCAGATGCCAACTCCAGATCCCCTCCCACTCCCACCGTTTGCCAGGTTCTTGAAGGAAATCTATGGCCTTCTCAACAATTTTATTTCTTTAGTTTCTTTCCAGTACTGCTTGCGAAAACACTACTCTTCTAGGTATCAGAGGTCCAAAATGGCCCCAAATCATCATAGAAACCTGGACACAGATTTTATGAAGATCTGGGCAAATAAAAATAGAGTAAATAGAATTCCAAACACCGGAGGACTTAGTCCTGACAGAGTCTTAGGAAAGCTCCGATTCCAGAGTGAACCTGCGGGAGCCTAGTCCTAGCTTACAGCCCACAGGAGCCACGAGACGCCAGGCAGCGCAAGCCGTGTTCGTGCCCCCTCCTCCTTACCTTGGGCATCTCCACCGGAGGTCAGCACAGCAATGGCCTTGCCAATGCCCAGGGTTCTGGATGCATGGTGCTCTTCATGGGTCATGATCCACTCTAGAAATGAAAACGACAGTCAGCTAAGAAGCAGATGGTTCAAGGAGCGACTCGCTGGAGAAACGCCTGTGAGACTGGCTAGAATCACAGGGCAGACTCTCCCACTGCGCCAGGGCAGGGCTATGAGCCTCGGGGCTCTGGACTTCCTCCAGAGTGAAGCCACACCTTCCCAGCGTGACAAGCTGAAATGTCACAGTAATCGAGCCCCAGCCGCATTAGTCCTGGCTACCCTCCCCGCTCCCTCCCACCAACTGCAACCTATTTGGAGAACAAGCTAAGACCAGAGAGAAGGGCAGCTGACTGAACAGAATTGAGGAGGAGAGGAGGCTGGCTGAGGTAGCCCGGGGCGCCTTCCCTGCAGAAGGGAGTTGTCCTGGGGGGAGCTGAGCACCAGTAACGCAGAAGTAGAGGGCAAAAGGTAGGTCGGTAGTGGTTCAGAGCTGGCTCAGTGGGGCCGGGTGACTGCACAGGGCTGGGGGACAAGGAACTGAAGTTGGAGCGTGAAGACTGGGCAGATAGATGCCGTTGTTCTTACGATGACTAGGGTAATTCCGTGGCTCTGCCCATCCCAGGAGACCTCTTGGTCTTTTGTCTTTAGGCCTTGCCCCTCACACTACATATTACTACATAATGGTCAGAGTACCACAAAAGCACTGCCACATACACACTGCCACGCGCACACGTTGTGGAAACGCCTCCCTATGTCTGCTTTTCGGGATTCCATCCTTCAAAGGACACATAAGGCTCGCTTCTACATCTAAGACATGCCAACAGTGTCATCACTCTTCCATTTAGTCAGTCTAAAGCCTATTACTGGCTGGGGATACAGCTCAGTGGCACAGCGCCTGCCTGGCCAGCATGGGGTCCTGAGTTCAATCCCTGCTACCAATAAAATAAAATAAATAAAACCTATTTAAAAATGTATGTCCTCCTTCCCCTCAGAGTCAAGTCACCAAGTTCTGTTTGTCTCCGCTCAGCTTCCTTCTGCAGCCTGTCTTCTCTGTCCTCGCTGCCTCTCCTCAACTGAACTGCTCGCTAGAGCAGTGCCTAGTCTCTCAGCCTCTATCAAACACACAAAGCTTCACGAAAAGCCCACAAGCTCTGGCGTTAGCGGAGGCAGGTGTCACGTTAAGGACGGGAACTTGAAGGCGGCTTCCTATTCTGTGCAGCATCTGGGGACATGAGGACAGCTGCTGATAGGCAGGCCACGAAGGCACACGAGCCGGGATGCCGGCAAAATGCACGCAGTGCGACGCACATTGAGCTAGATACGCATGAACACGCACAGTTTTATTACGCAGACAGAGATACAGACAGAGGCAGGCTCGGTGGAACAGGCCAATAACTGCAGGTACTTGGGAGGCTGAGGCAAGAGGATTACAAGCTTGAGGCCAGGGCCGGTGAGCTAGCCCAGCAGACTAACATGTCCTCTTAGGAGGCAAGCCAAGGCAAACACAGGGACTGGGGAGTCCCACGTGCAGCACCAGCCCCACCCCCAGGGCAGGCTGAACCAGCCACAAAAAAACAAGTTTGAGGCCAGCCTGGGCAAATGAGCAAAACCTTATCTCAGAATAATTTTTATAAAGGACTGAGGGTATATCTCACTGTTCGAGTATTTGCCCGGCATGTGTGAGGCCCTGATGTCAACCTCCAAGACTGCAAATAAATAAAAAATCACGTGGGAGAGGGGTTACAAAGTACTCTAGGGTCCGCCTGACAGCTCAGTGAACTAAAGCGCCTGCTGAGGCAGAGCGCAGTGCCTTGCTGACCCTGCCCCCAGGGCACGCTGAAACAGTGACTGAGACAGGGCATGGTGGGGTGCACCTGTAATCCCAGCGCT